>WYDI02101259.1:0-75000 GCA_009867235.2 Psittacus erithacus | reverse complement strand
TGTATGGATCTGTAGCTCTTCAGGCTGCTGAATACCAGGCTTTGGTTGAAGTTGCTTCTCTTCTAAAGTTGCTGGTGTTGTTTAGCTCCATCTCCTGTGTCAAGCTCTGTAAGATGGTAAAAGTAATGCCACAGCAAAGTGAGAGAAAGCATGTCTGCAATGAAACATGAGTGAAAAATGTCCACACCTTTCCTTTGGCTCCAACACCAAAATTATGAGAGTCCCTCCCAGCTCCAAAACTAGGCAGGTAGGCTTGTGAGACAGAGCAATTGAAAGACAGCTGGACAAAGAAGGAAGATCTCTGATTAAGGCAAGGGTATTTTTCTTGGCTTATGGAGAATGTAAGTCTCATGTACAATATATGTTTTTTAAAGATGGCATTTTAGATTGATTTGATTACCATAGAGCTGACACGTACTGCACAAAGAGAACAACAGGCAGGGAAATTCATTTATAATAGCCACTAAATGAATTTTCCCAATGCTTGTTCTTTTCGCACAGTACATGTCAGCTCTATTATAATCAAATCAATTTAAAATACCTTCTTCAAAAAATATAGCAGTATTTATTACCAGCTCATACCTTTTTGATCTGAAGTGTATATGTGTATATGCATGTATATATATATTTATATATACACATATAAAATATGCCTTTGAAAAATACAATTGTATTTATTATTAGTCTACCTTTGGATCTGAACTATACATGTGTATGTATGTATGTGTATATACATATATATGGAACAGGATTTTTACATATCTAAAAAGATGAGCAAAGCAGAAAGTTTCATGTAGTGCTGATGGGATCCAGTAAGCCTTGAATCCAGGCAGAAATTCCAGAGGGAAAATTACTCCGGCAGTCTTTATGCATAGCAGCAGAACGAATGCATCGCAAAGGCTGGATATCAAAGATGAGCCTAAGGAAAGCTTCATTTCTCTCCTCACAACTTATCACACTTAGGCAGGTGGATTTTGCAGGGCTCCTTACCCAGCTCTGGTTGTCTCTAAATACCAGCACCATGACAATGACAGAGAAACGAATTGATGCTCTGCATATGGCCCTTGTGTTTACTGCAGCCTTTCCTGCAAACATGTTTTCAATCTGTAAAGTGAAGCATACAGTAGCACGGTCCAGCCGGTAGCAGCAGGACTGAACTTTGGTGAGAAGAAAAGTTTGGTATTATCCTACAAGCCAGAAAAGGCTCCTTTTCATCTGCTCAGTCTCCTGCAGCATGAGGATGTAGAGCCAGGAACAACTCTGCCCACTCGGGCTTGGCTCACCCAGGACAGATGCTGTAATCCCTGTCTCCTAGGGTGAAGAGACAGAGATGTTTCACCCAATGGCTAAAGAGCACTGAGTTTGGGGCATTTACCCCTCCCTCTGCCAGCTGAAAAGGTATTGAAATGCTGGTGGACAGCAGAATTACAAATTCAAACCACAGTTTAAGGGGAAAAATCTTTCTTCCTCTTTGTTTAGTCTCATTTTCTAAGTAAAGGGCATCTGTGTAGCCATACTCTCCAGGTCTTTGCATTGCTGCCTTTCTGTTTTAAACCGGTACAGGCTTCTGAAACCTCTGTCTGCCTTCAGTTGTATCTGGTAGATAGTAGTAGTGGCCTCCGAGTTATTATATTGCCAGAACTGTTGTGAGAATAAGCCACCAGGCAGAGGACAGAAGAGCTGTTAATGGAGGAGAGGGCTGTCTTGAGTGCAACCTTTATTAGACATCAGAGAATCAGGGCAGAGGAATGTCCCTGAGGCAAGGCTTCATTAGGTCCTGCTGCTTGAGGAATGACTGGCTTTTCCGTCCTGCAAAGAGCCCTCTGGGGTATAGGTTACGCCTCTCACAAAGATAATTTCAAAAGGATGCAGCCGATGATAACTAAAAATGGTGCCACATTTTGGGGAGGGCAAAGCCTTTTAGAGCCAGTGGGAATCTTCCTGGTGGCTTCACTGGCCTTAGTCAGCCCAGCAGAGCTAGCGTCTGCACATCTGGGTGGAGTTCAATGGGAAACATCTTTCTCAGCCCATGAAAATGTGAGCAATTTCAGCCTTTTCCTGTTTTGGGCTGGGAAGAATCACGAGTCTTTTAAAGGATTTTAATGAGCAAATGGGGAAGGAGAGTTGACAGTTGAGGTGAGCGAGTTGCCAGGGGTCAGGACACCCACCCAAAAGCAAAGTGCTTTCTCGTAAGCCCTTTGCCTGTCTCATTCTGCCAAAGGTTTGCTTCTCGGTGCTAGGGTGCTCTGTGATTTCAGGGAGGGTCTGTCATTTACTGCCTGAAATGCATCTGATTGGTATCTCGTCTCAGAGGTGATGCAGTCCTGAGGAAACATGCTACTACCTGTCACCTGCTTGCGGCAGCAATATTCATGGACTAAGCTGGCACGAAGGATGGATCCTTGTGCCCCTGAGCCTTTCACCATCTGAAAATCCAGATGTGAAGGGTTACAGTCAGAAGCTATGCTGGGGCAAAGGGTCTCATCACAGCCAGGTCTGAGCACTGTGGCTTGAGCCTTTTTCCTCTTTATTGATATTTTGCATCCTTTTCTGGTTTATGGATTTTTTTCCCCCCTTTGATTTCCAAAAGAAAAAAAAGATGCTATGAGAAATTTATTGAAATTACTTATTCATGCATTAAAGAAAAAAGGCCACTACAAACTTAATTCAGACTCATTGTAATGGCCAGGAATGGTTGCGGACGGGTCCCTCCAGGCACTACTTTTGCAGTAAAGCAGCCGTGAGCTGCTCAGGAATCGACCAGTCAGCTCCTCCTGGATTTTCCTTGCCACCACTAGGGGGGAGGCTGGATTTCCTTCCATAAATTGCCTGGTTGATGGGTTAAAAAAACCCTATCACATCACTGCAATGTTGAAGGCACTTCAAAACGACTCAGATGTTTAACTATTGTGCTAGTGATCATACATTCACATTGGGCTGCAGGCCAAAAAATAAAGGAGAGAGAGAGAATAAAAAAAGCAGGAGTCTTGCAGCTGAAATGCTATAAAGTGCTGAATTTTACCGTAGAGCTAAACACTCTTCAGTGACAAATTTCAAAGGCCATATGTATGGTATTTTCATGAAAAGCAGAAGACCCTAAATTTCTTTGTTTAACTGGAAGCGATTTCCCTCCCTGAACAGGAGGCTTGTGTAGTTCACCTCATTTATTGCGAGGCTACAAATTTTGCTTTCCTTTTTTTTCCTGACAGGGCGAGATCTGGAATATAGAAATAAGGGCAAGAGAAATTGAAGGGAATTGTATTTGCTATAATGCCAACAGGAAGGTTTGCAAAAATATACCACTGCCATCTTTGATTGTTTCTAAGGATGACTTCAGGCACACTGTGCTTGGAGAGCAGTACCTATGCTTTGGTAACATAAAGAGATAGGGATGATGAAAAAGGGGTTTTAGTGTTTTTTTTTTTCCCAAGTACAATCAAAGGTAAGACATACTACAGTGGCCTTTCTGCTGTTATATTAAAGCCTAAGAATACATAAGATGGAAAAGTTTCCATGTGTTATATGATGCCACCTTCTGAGCTATGTTGTTACACTTGAGTAGTAAAGTTTTGAATATTACATTTCTAAGAGGCTGAAGGCACTATGAGTTTTTTAATCTACATTTTGTATTCTGAACCCTCAGAAACGATGTTTCCATCTTTTCCCTGAACTTACACGGTTTTGGGATATACTTTTGGGGGAAGGAGGAAGGGTTTCGTAAATGGAAGCTAATTTGCCGCGTAATCACATGCTTCCAAAAGCTGGGACTTTAGGAGCTATTTTAAGAAATGGCAGCACTGGAATATTTAGATATTAAGTTTACTATAAAGGAACTGGGAGAAATCTGTATGTGGGAAGAACATCACTGAATATTCATACAAATTACTCTAGTGAATCTCATTTTCTACCACTATCTTCTTTTTTTCTGGCTCTTCAGACCAGCAAAGTTTTGATGTCAGTGTTTATGTAAAGTTCACACTTGTCCCAGTATTTGTGTTCCCACTCAGGAACAGCTTTTTGCATGTAAGCCTGTTCTTTGGGAAATTGTGTTATATCCTCTTGACAAAGCTGGAAAGCTAAAGGTCATTCGTTTGGGAAATGGAAACGATCCAGTGTCCGATTGTGCAGACACATCACATGAATATTAGACACAGAAAGTTCATGAGCCAATATTTAAAAGCATTTGACAAAGCTCAGTGGATGACAAGAAGATCTGTGACAAGCACAGGGACACAGCTGAGGCAAAGGGACAAACCCTTTCTGCTGGGACACCTGGGCTCATCTCTCACAGTGGTCAGAGCATTGGAGGTGTCCATTCTGAGCCATGCAGGGACGTCCTTCTGCCTCTGAGGATTTAAACCAAGCCATAGATTGTTCCCACCATTTTCATTCATACTGCAGAAGTGCAGGCTCTACTCTGGGATTTCCTTCTATCCAGTTTGCAGGCATGACTGATTTTGGGGTCCTTTTTTTCATACAAATAAGCCTAGTCAATGCTACTTACATGTGGTGGCAGTGGCAGTTCTTACTTTTCACATTCATCATAACATCTCAAAACACAACCAGAGCAGCCAGATCCTCTTGCCTTTAGCTGATTAGGCTTGACCTGGCACTTGGGAACACATGATACTTAAACAGAGATAGATGAAAAGACACACAAAAAACCCCCATCTTCTTTTTACCAGCAGAACTGTTGCTTGACAGGCATCAGTATTTCCCGTCAGCTCCTACAATGCTAGAGAAATGCACACCTTGTGTTACCTTTAGCTTTTTATATATGGTTTGCTTAAGTCAGCTCATTCCAGGTCTTTTTTGCGTTGCCTGGCAGCTGCCTGGGAGGAGGCCGCTGGCTTTCCCAAAGTACGCAGCCATCCGGCTGGCATGGGATGTTGCACATGAAAGCCTCTTGAGATAAATTCATCCTCGTGCAGGGTGATTAGCCATGGAGCCCCGTTGCATCCCCTGTCTCGAGAAGCAGGGCTTGGTTAATCAGTGATGGGCCGAGGCTGGCCTTAATTAACCAGCAAGGTTTCTATCCTCTGGGCCTTGTGAAGACATAACCAAAAAAGGCAACTCCTGCCATTCCCATGCTTTCCAAAGATGATAGGACAGGCTTGACATCCTAAGCCTTTGGCCTTGTCTTAGTCACTGAAAGGCTCGAGTGTCAAAGCAGCCAGCTGATTGCAGTCTTTGCGCCAAACCCAACATCTTCATTCCAATGAGCAGCTCTCACATTAAATTTCCACATTTGTGTCCCCCCAACTGCCCTCTGCTGCTTCCCCTCCTTCCTATTTCAAAAAAAATTAGACTTTTCTGCTGGAAAACAAAACAAACAGAGCTTAAAAGAAAAAGCAAAAGCAGAAAAAAGAGGCACAACACACACAAAAAACCTTCCAAACCCTTGAAGCAATAACTGCTGTACAAGGCCAGTTGGGACACAGTCAAATTAGAGAGTTATTATTACCTAGGGGACATTAGAAATCAAGTTTGTTACTGGCAGTTCCTGTTTCTGTAAAGACTTGTTAATAGCTGAAGTTTTAAAGGGTGTTGTTCAACTGGCAAAGCATTATTTTTCTAAGCAGCCACCATGTTCTCACCTGCTGCTGTTGCTCCCGAGACCTGCAAATGTTTACAGGAGAAGGAGGTTGTGGAAGGGTGGTGAGTCTCCTGCTGAGGGGATCCCCAGGTCCCCGAGAGAGGAGCTGCTGCCCCTGCCTAGGCAGGCTGGATGGGAACCTTCTAACGCAGCTGGCAGCTCCTATGGATGGGCAGCATTTAGTCTGGCATGCTCACAGCATTTTAGGGAAGGGAAAGGGTCTTTGAGTGGTTAATGCCGAGGGGGAAGGAGAAAGGAGGCCTGGTCCCTAAAGGGAAACATTTTTCAGTTGCTTGCAAGTTCCTCAGTCACAATGACTCAATAAATCAGATTTTTCACTTGGGGCTAAATCCTACCCTTACGAACATCAATGATGCTGGCTTAGGGGAATCTCTGTAAATCTCTGCTAATTTCCATTTTGGAGTGTTGTGGTTTCACACAGTGATGTGACAGAAGCAGACTTCATTTTGGCAGAAATCTGTCCCCACTGTAATTTATGTAACCTATGCAGTCTCTATGCAGTTTTACACATGTTTTATGTCAGGGTGACTTTTGCATTGTCTAAAATTGTTTTGAAACAGAGAAAACTAGCAAGAAAATGGAAAATACTTGGATTTTAAGCCACATACACTTTTAGAGCTTTTATTCTTTATTATCTAATTAAGCTTTTTGGAGGAACCTTAGTGTGAATGTGGAGGAGAACATGATTTTGTCCTATGTATGCCTGGTCAGTGCATAGGAAAGTAAATGCCGCCTAAAACTTCTCGCACAAATCACAGCACCTATGGTGCAGAAGATGAGAAAAACCTCCCCTGTGCATATTTTAGCTTTATATATATGTATGTGCACACATGCATATTTACAGGTGTGCATGTATATATTTATACATATAATTATTGTTTACAGTATGACTGGTTACATTTGTCCAGCTGCCTATAAATTTATTATAGGCAATTATGTATGCAACTGGATTCTAAAATGCCCTATAAATCGCCACCATCTGATATGTATATAATGAATAGATCTTACATAAGGACTGCATACACTTCAGAGTTTAACACAATATACCTCTCTTCCCACCAGGACCAAAGCTGAGTGTTTAGAGAGGGCACAGAGGAAAGTTTCAAGTTCCAGTTTTTAAGTTCCTTTGCCCAAAAGTTTCTCTTTTCTATTTTATTTTCAAAGAAGAGATGGGCAGTGAGCTGGGAGGGAGCCCTGCCTGTCAGAGCTCAACACAGCACCTCTGGAGTAAAACTTCAGCTGAGCTACCTGACCTCACTCAGTCCTCAGTTTCCCCATCTCTAAAATGGGCACAGGGATAGCCGTTGAGCTCCTAAAGAGTGGATATCAGGGGAAGTTGGAGGGGGAAATAATCCCCATTGGCATCCCTAGAGGGGAAGGGATGGGTTAGTGCAGCGAGGAGGGTGGCTGTGGGCTGGGCACTCTCCCGCGCCTCACTACGGCCATCTCCATGAGGAGCATCAACCACAACAATAAACACCAGCAGCTGCAGCGGCCGCGATGGAGGATGTCGCCAAAACCAGCAAGAATCCAACTTGCTCAGCCAAATCCTGCTTTCTCAGCACAAGAGGAGGGGATAGGGAAAGGCCAGGCTCGAGCCGGGGCTGCTGATCTGTGGCCTCGGGGGACAGGATGGGATGGGGATCCCAAGCTGCGGGAGCCGGGACAGCCTCACATCTCTCAGCAGCCACAGCCAGCGGCTCCCTGTCCCTCCCTCCATCCCCACAGCCCCCAGCTCCAGCCCCTCTCCCCTTCTCCACTTTTGCTTTATTTACGAATATGTCGCTGGAATTCCAATGAGTTATCTATTCTGTGGCCGCCTCACTTTCCCACAGAGGGCCAGTGCCTGCCTGACGCAGGGTCCGGCCGAAACAGCGCGAGAAGAAAAGGAAAGAGCAAAAGAATGCTTTTCAGCTCTTTTTATCCCGTCCCCCCCCCCTCCCGCCTTACTTTATTTAGTGTGTGTGCGTGTGTGTCGGGCGCACTCTTCACTGGCTGTCCCCCCTTCGCTCCCCTCCTCCCTGCTTTCATCCCCTTGGCCCTGCTTTAGCCCCCTTTATGTTACACGATAGCTCGAATGGAAGCCCAGGAGGGTCCTATAGGGAATGCATAGGATCCCTGGGAGAAAGAAAGCCCCCAACAAGCTATACACCAGATGTATAACGTTATATGGTCAAACTGGCAAACACAAAAGCAGAAAAACAAAAGATGTGAATTAGGGAGAAGCATTCAAAGGCGTGTTTTGAAAACAGCCCAGCCAAGAGGCTGGATTCCCCCTCCTGAGACTAAATGTTTGAAAGAAAAGGTGCTGAAGAAAGAAAGGGAAGAGGGAGAGCAGGAGGGGGGTGGGGGAAGAAACCCATTTTTTCTAATTAGCTGAAGTCTAACAGGCCCTGGATTTTGCAACTAGTTTGGGGTTCTTTTTTGCCTTTTATTTATTATTTTCTCCCTCTTCTTTCTTCTCCTTTCAAATCAAACCCAGGGGAGATGAGGCGCTGTAGCTTGTCATACTGAGGAGGCTGATCAGAGGGGTGTTGTGCCGAAACCTGTGCTGTACCTCTCCCTAGTCAAGGCTGCAATTAGCCCTTGGGATTTTCCCCCTGTGTTTCCAGAGGACTGCGCCTTCCTTTATCTCAGCCTCCCTTTTCTAAGTTTGCCCCTAACCCACCCACACATCTTGAAACTGGGATGGTCCTGGTCGGTGGCAGATGAGAACAGAGGCATCTGCCTTTCTTTTTCCCTTTTCTCCTTTTAATTAGCCTCCCTCAGCTCAGCATCCAGCACGCCTGACCTGGCTGCACGGCTCTTGTCCCAGTCTGAAGTGAAAATTCATCCAAAGGGGAAAAAAAAGAGGAATAATAAAAATAGCAGTGATTGTAATAAGCAGTTGCAGAGATTGCAGAATGACAGGGGCAGGTCGAATGCTCCCTGCTTCTACAACTTGATGCCTCGGCACAGACCCAGGTTCATGTGTCTGTGCTTCGTGCCTCTCCCTGTGAAGGAAACTCAGGAGAAATAAGGTGTTGGCTGGGACTGGTCTGCTTTTCTTTTGCTGCTGGCTTCAAAATTCAAGCAGCAGCATTTGCACCTCAGCAAAGATGGCCTTGAGGGTGCCCGGGAAAATTCCTGCTCCTGTCTCATTGACTGAGCGTCACTAAGGGCCAGACTCTGCTGCCTTAACTTATGCATAAAACTGATGGGGCTACTAACAGAGGAGGGATAACTTGTCAGGGTGATAGGGTCCCAGTCTTACCCTAATTAATTTTCTCTAGTCTTACACGGTCTCCATGTATGCAAACACACAGACATGCATATCTGTTTTCCTGCTTCTTTATATCCTGACGCCGTCCCTAGGTTTGCAAAACTATATGAAACGTTAAGATGTGCTTGGGGCAAGGGAAAGAAAGAGGAAAGAGAGGAAAGGGAGAAGGTGAAGAGGGCTTGCTGGGGAGGGGAAGCACACTGCAGCTGTAGCAGGGGCACCTTCCATCGCCGTGCAGCACCACTTGCCGGGTGCCACCATGGGCTTTGTGACAAAAGCGTGGTCAAACGCGATAGAGCTACTGCAGGGCTCCTTATAGCTGTCAGATAAAACACCAAGCTGCTCTGAGGCTGGGAAATCAACAGCTTCACTGCTATTCTCACAGTGAAGGCTGCAAGACAGCTCTGCCTATTTCTCTGCAAGTGTCAGTCCTCTCCCCTCTTCTGCCAGTGGCAGACATAGAAGCGCAGCAAACTATTAAGATATCCAATATATAACAAGGGGCTGGCAGAATTACCATGCTGAAAATATATGGTCACAGTTGAACAATTCATATTTTAGCTCCTTCACCTGGTGGTAAATTTTTTTGATATACTTGTGGCAATGGATAAAATAGATTCATTAGCTTTGATTAACCTTCTTTAACTAGAGTTAAAAACCTGCTGCAGACAGCTCTGCTACCAATGCAGCCTTTAGGATGCTTTATCATGTTTAAGACCCAATTACTGTTGTACCAAATAAGAATAAACCATCACAATAAAATGTGGCGCACACAGCCCTGTTAAAGCTCACAGCAAATAATCATTAATTTATAACAGCAACTTCCCCATTTCTATAGTTTTATTGATGGCTACAGTTAATTCAAGTTGAAAACAATGTAACTTGACACTGATCAGACCAACTAGTTTTCTGGTTTTATTGACTTTTGCCTTTTCTTTTCTTTTTTTCTTTTTTGCTTTGTGTTTGGAGTCTCAAATGGCTACTTCTTAATAAACCCTCATAAAACCAGGCAGAGAACAGCAAGGCATAGATGAAAAGGCTTTGGGGGAGATTTTCAAAGGCACAAAAGGTGCCTAACTCCCATTGACTTTCAATTACTGATTCATTTTTATTACGAATTTTGAGGAATTAGAAGGCAGAGCTGAGTTTTATGCAGTTATTTGTTTGTGGCAGCCACGAAGCGAGCAGGTTTAAAGAAAAATGATGCTTTAAATCAGTAATTGCTTCGAAACTTTTTTTGTTCGTTCATCTGCAACCTATTTGCTTTTCTGCTTTGCAGAGAGCTCTTTGATCTTAATAAAAGTCCAGAAGGAATACAGAACATAAATACACTTGTTACTGCAGCTTTTTCATTTTCGCCTAGGACCTGATCCTGCACTCACTTTAAACAGATGATTAACTTCATAAATGTTCAGTTAGGCTTACTCATCAGTGTAAAACTGCCTATCTGCTTAATTTCTTTTTGCAGGATCAAATTCTGTGCTAATTGAAAGAGCTTCCATGTGTTTATTGTACATTTCCTTGCGTTTTGGCATAACTGGATCTGGAAAGCAGCTGCAGAATGCAACGTGTTAATTTTGGACAGGGTTTGACTGAAGTGGGAATAATAAACAGTGAGATGCTGCAGCTTTCAGGCAAAGCAGAGGAACAACAATTAAAAAAAAAACCAGGAGAGAAAGATGCTAAGGATACAAATCTCCAATCAGTAAACTAACAAGGGGAGCTTAATATCTGACTTAGCTGAAGCCAGGCCACCAGGATCGAGAGCTGCTGTTTGACAGTGGAAAATCTTAGTGTTTTGCAGGCCAGCCTCCCTGGTCTGTCTTTTCAACTTTGTTTTCTCTTTTGAGTTACACAACTGTCTTTCTATAATAAGCTAAGGATGGGACTCTGGTTAAACTATAGATTTGTTCAGAAAATGAAGTGCAAATTCTCAGCAATGCAGAACATGAAGGAAATAAACTAAATCCCCATGGTTACTAATTTGGAAAGTTTGGGTCAGAGGCATGATCTAAATCCAGTTACCCCTTTGCTAGGATGTTGTGCCCAATGAAATCTGCTGCTGGCTGGGGTGACGATTATTGTTGCTGGGCTGATTTTAGGATATTGTGCTCAGCGGTTTTAACTCCAGGTCAGGGTCGGTGCCAGGTCGTCTGTGCTGATTTCATGTACCAACTCCATTTTTTTTCCAGCTTAGTTTTTCCTTTCCTCATTGCTCCCATAGTTCACAGCAGTGGCTGAACTCCTTCAAACTTTATATGCTGGCTCCTTCCGCAGCATCAGAGCCTCCACTTGTGTGACCTGAAATAATGCAGTTGAGTTAAATGAAACTATGTTAGCTCCGTTCTTGGTGAAAACTGGTGTATCTCCTGGATCAGCTGACAATTTCAATAAAATTCTTGGGGTTATAGATGTTACCCAGGCAAGTAATTCCGATGTTTGCAGTGGAACTATTCCCCCATGAGTTAAATGCCTCTGTGAATTTGCAGAATATAACTCACAACTTCTGAGAAGAGCTGAGAGAAGCAGAAGAGGGTATATGCTGAATATATTTCCCTCTAAGAATCAGGTCCTGCTCCCACTGAGTGGAAGAGATCTTTGTTACCCTTTTTCCTAGAGCAAGACTAGTACTGATATTTACTATACATTATGCTTGGGATTGCAAACGCATACAAAGAATGCCAGATACTAGACTGCAGCTAAAATGTCTTCAAAAGAACCCAGATTTAATATTTCATCAGAACAACAGAGAGGGAGATTTGCTAAACATCAAACAAATTTTAATACAAATGCCTCCTGAAAGCAAGTCAGTTATGAAAATCATTGAATACAAATGTTCCAATTGACATTACTGGTGCATGTTTGTGGGCTTTTTGTTTACACTGCCACATCATGAAAAATAAAATACACCCAAACTGTGCATATTGATAAGGATATGCTTTCATCTCTGAGTCTGGTGACATGTAAAAACCATTTCAGCTTCATTCTTGTACCTGATATTTGCACCGAGAAACCCTGAAGAAAAATACTGCTTCTGCACCAGTTGGGTGTATTTTTCTTTAGTCTAGTACATGGATGGAGAAAACAGCTTTAGAGAAGTGCTATGTCTGATTCTGCTTTAGATTATAGTTTGTACAACGTAGAGATGAGTGTATAGAAAAATGATGGCTCAGAATTAAGTGTTAACCTAAATGTTAATTCTTTGAGATACTGTTTGCTTCCATGTGAGCATGACCTTCCCTGGTAAGGTCCCCTAAGCTCCAAGGGATCAGTGGAAGCTGAGATGCCTACAATCAAGTAGATGTGCATAAAAGCCTTGGTTGAAGTTAGTTTGCAGAAGTAGTGGGATCTTTGTGTCACAGGTCATGTCCATCTGAAATGGTGGTGATCATTCACAAGATCAGTTTTGGCTTAACCTGTGATTGGGCTGCAGTATTTGCATATCAAGCAAGCCTGAATGAGCCACTTAGTTATCTGTCTTTCTATATCTGCTGGCTTGAAGTGTGATTTTAGAAGGGAAAGGAGGAGCAAATGATTTATGCTGTCCATTTATCTCCATTATTATTAATGGTTTTATTTTTCCTTAGAAGAAACATTTGAAAAAATAGAGAAAGGAGGAAAGGAAAACAAATCTGAATTCCCTTTAACTCCTTGGAAAGGCAGCTAAGAATTTCAATGAGTCAGGGACCTCACTATTAGACATCTCATCTTTGTTTTACACAGCTTGATGACAGACCTTGGGGATGGGTATTTCTGTCCCCAAAAAGACCAAGCTTCAATTTCCAAGGAGTCATAGAGTTCTAAGCTGCTTAAACACATTTCATTCAGCAGCCCTATCCCAGAGCGCAATAACAGAAGGGATTTTATGTGCAGAGAATGCAATATAAACACAAAATATTAACATGGTTCCACTTCACATTGGATCAACTAAAACAAGAAGCCACAGTGTGTTAGGCAAAAACCACTTCAAACCACAAAAGAGCTGTAAATAACCATAAAAAAAAGACGCCCATAGGTAAAGGTAAAGAAAGGAATGGAATCCCACAGTTATGCTCTCAACCTGTGATTTGAGCAATACTGTCAGAAGTAAAACTGCTGAGTTTCATGAGAATATGAAGGAGTCCAACTGACATTTGAATCTACTAGTTGTGGTCCCATCTAGCACTCTTCATACAAATGTCACTATGACCATAATGGTCACAGTAGGAATAAAGCCTGTAGGTCTAGTGTTGGTCCAAACGGGGTACCATTGAAATGAGTCAAATTGTTATGTTTTTCAATCAAGCACAACTACATGTGATAGTTGGGAGTTCAAACCATGTGCGGTGTCAGCAGGCAACTGTTCTGTGGGACCCATGCAGGAGGGAGCTTCGGCTGTTGCCCTATGCCTTAAGCCAGATTTCAAACAAATTGGAAAGGACAAAATGAAAAAGAAAGAAAGAAAGGAAAAAAAAGGGATGAAAATGTAAGACAATGCTCCCCCCAGAAAAAAGGTGAAAAAGAAATTGAATCCTTTGGAGCTGTATAAGAATAATAGGAAATTTATACTCAATTAAGCCACTCAAGCAGAGCTGTTAATTAACCTTATCAGAAAGGACATTTCATTTTTATAGACCTGAGGCTATCAGCAAGCACTGGACTTTTTAAGTGGATGAAAAAGGTGCAATACATTGATTTTAATGTACAAAAGCATATCCAAAGAGAAACTTAGTACAGCTCCAGTCCAACTTTTAAGAAGGTTCAGTACTAAAAGGAGAAAAAATATAGGGAAAAATGTGATGAAGGGAAGCAGTATTTCTGCAGCTGCTATAGAATATCAAGGATCTGAAAAAAAAGAAGCATTGATGGCAGTATTTTGCAATGACCTATATGAAATCTATGAGTGCCTTTAGAAGGTCAGAATTCTGTTGGGCAGTCAGATAGACTAAATCATAGGTAAATATTATGCTATGCATACCCAAAGAAAAAATATCTGTAGAGTCTACTACACCCTATGCCTTAACATGAGAGCTAAAGGTTGAAAATATAATAGAGGAAACTGGAAAATTTGTTAGAAACTAATGTGGAAACACGATCATCCTAAAAGGTCAGCAAAAATACCACCTAGTAAATTAGAAACTGAGACATCAAAACAAAAAAAGCACCGTAAATCCATAAATCATGTGAAACACATCAAAATATCAAAGCATAAGAAGAGGGCAATAATGACTTGCTCTAATATGGATTATGAAGGACCTGTGAAGCTAGCACACATAAAATACCCAGAGAATAGGAATCTCTTCTCTCCTGGAGTCAGCTGAGCTCGCTGGAACATTCACCTGTAGAAATGAGAACACAGCCTTTTTTCTTCTTCTTTTTTTATATGCAACACAACAGGTTCGTTCTGTCTTGCAGTAGCTGTTTTATCAGCTGCTGCTAGTCCTTTTTTATATATATATATACACACATGCATTTAAAACACACTTAAATGTATAATGGGAATTAGAAAGATTTTTCTAAGGAGAAAGTCCTTTCAGTGATGTTCCTCTGACCCTCAAGGAACATGTTAATTCTAGGAATGTGAAGAATATGCTTTAGTTGAAGTGTTTAAATGTTTTGCCTAAATGTCTAGGAATGATTCTCCTGAAAAATTTGTATCCTTAAATTCCACAGTTTCAGCAGGCTTTCTTTCACAGTACTGGGCTAACTTCTACTCATTTTATTCAGGATAATATTTCCTAAGCAGAGCAGTAATGGAGACAATCTTCCTTTCAGGCAATTACATTCACGATTAAAAAAGAAGTTCTTATTCTGTGTCAGAATGAAATGGAGATTTTTGAAGTCTGTCATGGATGGACTCACCAGGACAAGAGCAGTGGTTAGAGCTACCAGTTAGACCTAGGACATGAAAGAGCCTGTCCTGGCTTCCTGCCTAACAAACATCCAAGGGAAAGTGATGGCTGCTAAATTATGTAAGACAAATCCAGTTTGCTTAAGTGGTTCCTCTGGCAACTGCCGTTGTGGGAAATTTTTCAGGGTTACTTACACCTTTCTGAAATCTGAATGAAAATTTCAGAAGTTCATTGATTTAAGAATGCTGGAAATAGGCGGTAGGACTGCTAGTCTGTCCCATATTGATGGAATAGATAGATCCCTATACTAATGAGTTGTCCATTTCAGTATTAGATGAAATTTTACAACTTCCTATGGGGAAATCCATCGTATCAACTTTCATTTCTGGGAAAAGATCAGCCTATTTATCACTCTCCACTATCTTTGTATTCAAATACTTTTGCTTTGCTCATTTAATCTCCACTAATTAGTTTGAAAGGATGCAATTTCAAAATCCAAGAAAAAAGAAAAGGGCAGAAACCAAATTGTTCAAACACATTCAACTTTTGCAGTAGGGCTGTATTACATTGATAGGTAACACACAGCATTTGCCTTCAATACCATTTACCAGTGTCATTAACTCTGCTGTGTCACCTAAACAGAGTCACTAGAGCTCTAAAGCATATGCAGATATAATAAACGATACTGCCTGGGGAAAAGTGAATTTCCTTTACATTAAAGTACAGTGGGGACATTCAGAGATTTATAGTATGTGGTTAAGTCACACCTTTGCCTCTGGATCTTCTACTTTCTATGAGCAGCTGGAAATGAAAAATACAGAACAAACTTGTAGGGAAAATATTGCAATCCCTATATAAGCTTGTAAATACTAGTATTGCAGACTGCAGGTGGGTACATGTGTTTTATAATTCCAGAAAGAGACAGGTAGGGGAGCTCTTATAAATATGTTATTAAGCAGTAAACGACACTAAATGCAAAAAAAAAATGTATTTAGTTCCCTGAAGAGAACAAAAATTCCTCTTCTGTGGAAGTTGAGTTGAAATTTGCCAATGTACATCAAGTGGGGCAATGGTTTTTCAGTGGGTAATAGCTGCATGTCTAATTAATGTCCAGGGACGCGAATGCTAAAAGCAAGTTCAGGGCATATTTCATAAATTATTTTTAGCTAAGAAAAATGGGAAAGAGGGAATTAAAAATGTTAAAGTAGTTTTGTATATCTAGATTTGAAATATTTGAGTATCTGTTCATTTTCCTATACTTCCAGGTGGAAGACATGCATATGTGTGTATGGGCAAAAAGAGTAAAAAGTTGACAAAAGTTTATAGAATTCCTTTTCCATCTCTCCTTTCACCTTTCCCTTCCCAAAATGTTTTTGACCAATGATTCAGATTATTCTGAATAACATTTTCCCATTGTTTCAACCTGAAATGAGTTTTTTCCATGTGTTTTCAGGTTTTGCACTCAGTGAAAGGGCTTATATTCACACACGCATATAGTCCTCATGCAAGTCTGTTTTGTGTCACATTTCTTTGAATACGAAGAAATTACTACTGTGGGCCACACCACATTGTTATTTGGCAATAAAGCTGGGAATCTTTGGATGCGCTTGTACTCTATGGACAACCAACAGAGCTTTCTCCAAGAAGGGCCACCTCATTGCAGAACATGCAAAGGATTGTGGCACCTTCTTGTTTCCTCCTCCCAGAAAGCATGGACAAAGATACCACTGTGCATATAAAATTCTCCAGTACAAGCTAATCCAGAGACAACATCATAGACCAGAAAGCAGCACATCTTCCGTTAATTCGCTGCACCAGCCATTTCACCCCTCCATGTCGCAGTCTCTTCTACCTCTGTCATATATTCGGCATGAAAAAGCTGTTTGGCAGGGAGTATCTTTTTCTGGCTTTGCACAGGGATACAAAGAGAGGGGCATCAGTCTAGATAGAACCATTTAGTCCTCTCCATAATGCAAATGAATCCTATTAAAGGTTGGAGGCCTTAAATAGCCTGTACTGAACCTTCTGAGAGCAATTTAGATAACTTTTTAAACAAATCCATTCTACATTCTTTTATGAACAAAACAGAACTACTGTGCTAACCTCATCCCATAATTTCTAAGCCCCAGAAGCCCTACAAAAATGTATCAGCAATTAGTTTTGAATTAAACAGAAAGTGATGGAACAAATGCAAAAGTATTCACCTTTGTAACAAGGCCACATTGCAGAGATATAAGAGCACAGCTGTTCTCGCCTAAAAAGGAGAATTCCAGAAAAAGAGAGGCTGGGAAAGAAGTCAACAATGGGCCCTGGAACTGAACATCATGCTCAGATTAATTTAGAAACCGCTAACATTTTGCCAAAAAAAAAGTAAAAGAAAGAAGAAAAAAACCTTAACATTTTTTTTATTAGGCAATAATATGTGTGATTTAAATCCAGCACTGGAAGCAGAAGTTCAGGCTTCCACTCTTGACACACCTTAGATCAGGCAGCTTGTGCAAGCAGAAAGGGAGCTGGTATATTATTTAGTGGAAAATGAAACTGATCCAGAAAAATCAATACTCTACGGGTAGGTTTGGATTCCAAATTTACCTAGTAGCACAATATCTAAAAATAATAGGAATCCAGGAGGTCTGAGGGGAGAGAAAAGGGCTTGCTAGAAAGGAAAGAATCTGGAATGAAAAGCAGGAATTAATCTGGTTCATATTAATTTGTATTAATTTCCATTTAATAGTATAACCACGTGTATTGAAAGAATGAATGTGAAATACTTTCAGTGATTGTCCCATGTAACTTAACACTGAAGGATGAGGAATTGGATATGGTATAGGGCTCAAAGAGAGCTGAAAGGGGAAGGATGAAGAGCAAAACCACCCCAGCTCCACCGTCTCTGTTAGCAAAGCAGCGTGCTGTGATTTCATATGTATGTGTGCTCTGCTGAGGGCACTCACCACTCCCTTGGCTGTCAGTGGGTAAAGTCCAGTTTACATCAGGCTGAGGAGCCAGCTTTGCCTTTGGTATTTAAATCCTGATTCTGAGGTTGGCCAACTGTAAAAACAAACCAAGCAGTGACATTTGATTTGGACTCCAATAATAATTTGGCAATACCAACCTTTTCAGAGGTCTCCCAGCTTATACACTTCGCTGTTATTGTAAGAGGTGCTTTGGTTTTACTGGAGAAAAAATCCCCAGCTCTTTCACCCCTCCAGTTTGCTAAACCACATGCCAACACCTGCTCCATGTGTGTGAGAGTCAACAGCTCTGGAAGAGACTCATACATCTGCTGTGGTGAGCCACCAGGTTTGGAAAACTGCTTCATGTCATGAGGTTTGGGTGGCCTCTTTTAACATGTTCCTATTCTAGGAGTATTCATCCAAAAAATGTGCCATGAAGTGCTGGGCAGTTCCTGCAAGGAAATGAGCAGTTTTTAGCTTGCAGTATATTTGGTGGATAAAAGTCCTGTGGCAGCTTTATGGTCCTTGGTGAGTGTAGAACCACCAAAGTGCTCTGAGCTTTCTTAGTTGCAACCGGTGATGGAGCTGGAGGGCCACACTACAGTCAAACCAGCGCTCTCTGAGTCCTAAACTGGCCTGAAAATAAACCCCTGTCCCTGTTATTGGCCTGTCCTTGTGTTTTGTTACATCTCGAAAGAATTACCTTTTGGGCTGCATTATTAACGGGTTCCCAACAGATGGTGCTAATGAGACTATTAAGTAGCCTAACCCAATATGCAAATAATACTGCGAGAAGGGCTGCTGGGACCTGTCCTTTTCTTCTTTCTGGCTTGTGTTAAAAGGGAACTTTATTAAACATCATTACAAGCAGTTTCCACAGGCTGAGGAATTCGTGGGGTTTTCAAGCCACAACAGAGGGAAGCAGGGGGAACTTTGTTCTTATCCAAAATTGAATCAGGCTGGCTGCAGAGGGGTCTGGGCCCTGGGAATTAATTAATCCAGGTAGACCAATCTTGAGTCCTTGCTACTGGCATTTAACAAAGCCGTGTCCAAAAGCCCTTTCAAAGACTCAAGAAAGTCGTCTTTGTGTGGCTGATTGAATGCTACTCGGTTACCTTCTTTTACACACCGCGGTTTTCTGTAACACACCAAATACAATGTTTAAGTAAGGTTAGTGCGTGTTATACAGTCCAACAAATAAAAGGATGTTTAAAGTTAAGGGTGACATTCCATCCTTAACTTTTTGTACCTTTGTGTTACATCACACCTCAAACATAACATTGATTTAGGGCCCCTGCCCTGGCTCTATCAAGACATGGGGAGATTAATTACATCAAATAACATCATTTCGACCCTTGCATTAACTACCCATTCCTTTGTAGGTTTAATAATTTCAACCCATAGGTAATGTCAGCTGTTAGCTCACTCTTAGTCCTTTTTTTCCCCTCTTCTTTACACAGGAACATCCCCAAACATTAAAAATTGGATATTCCATGTACTCAAGGTCATATTTTGCATTTTCTTTTCTGAACTGGCCATTGTGGATCAGCTTTTCCAGACTAGGCATGTGCACATAAACATCACACATTACGAATGTGCAAACTTAACTTCTAAATATTACTCTTGAATGAGTTTGCTCATATTATGTTTCTGGGATAATGTGTCAGGTACCTGTAGCTGTATCCATACAACCAGCCTTTCATGTTTGCTTACATAAGAATGTGTGGCTTTACTCTTTCAGAGCTAGATAGCATCATTGAATAACACTGCACTTGAGTTATCATTATCATTATTGATTTAAGCACATTTATTTTCAAACTCAGAAAGCTCTGATATAGCACTTATGCCTCATGTAGGGCTAAAGCATGTTCTACTTTTCACTGGAGAGGCGAGGGGGGGAAGGTTTATGTCATTTGTTTGCATCACAAATATCCCTTTTTATCTCCTATTGCATTTGGTTTTTCTGGTTGAGTCTTCCAAAATGGAAAAAATTTAGTTTAGAGCAGAAATAAGGCCACTCATTTACTAGAAAATTCCTAATAGTCTAAGAAGAGGTCTACCAGTAAGATCATGTGTCCAGTATCCTATCTCTCCGATAGTGATAATTGGAAACACAGTAAAAATTGGCCAAGTGCACGTGTGAAAATAGGTTAGCATGTCACTAGTTTCTTTTAGGCATTTCTTAAGGCTGTTCCTTTTCCTGAGATGGGCTTGGAGTAGGTAGGAACTGTGGAGTGAGATAAAGCATAAGAAATCCTTTCTCTTTCTCAGCATCTCACAGATGTCTGTCCAGATTTGTGATGGTGGTACCTTCCTGAGGGTAAACACAGGCTTCTCCCAGATGACCTTCATATTTCATAAGATAAAGCAGAGTTAAGCCTTTTTGTTTCTTCTTGTTGGAAGAGATGTTGTGGCTGCTTTTGAAGAGACACAGGATCAGCTACACCTATGACGAATACAAGTCCTGGGGCCTTTAATATAGAAAATTTAATTTGAGAGGTTGGACATTGGATCAAGGAACTATGACAGGAGCTTCACTGAGGCTCTTCTAAGACCTGAAATTCCTTAAGTACTATAGGATTAGTCCACAGGCTGGAGTCTCATCTCTGGTATTGACCTTTGTGGCTGTGAACAAGTCATAAGCTAGCACTGTCTGTGAAAGGGAGAAACTGCACTTACTGGTCTCTAAGTGGGGAGGTCTTGAAGATTATAGAGATTGCCCTGAAACTTGCTGAGTTGCTGACAGTGAGGGATATGTCCTCCTGGTGAGAGCTATGGTTAATGCAAGTATTTCAGCAGTTGACTGAATTAATTGGTGCATTTCTTTGATACTCAATATATAAATTTTAGATATACTTTCCTCAGCTTCCACTTTTTTCTCCCTAAACCCACTAGGATGACTCAATGACATGAGATCTATACGTAGTTAAGTATCATGGTTTCTTGTAGCAGTCTTGGTGCAGATGACTGTTAATCAGGAAACAAGAACAGTTTCAATTACACCATCTCTTCTTCTGGTCCTTCTTTTGGTATGTCTGTTTTTGAAGGGAGATTGCTTCATCAGAATCAATTACTGATTGAGCCATAGCATCTCAACACAAACTGAAGGCCAGACATTTCCAGCCCTTATTTTAGATCCTGATCCTGTGCTGTGGGAGTCCAGTTAAGCTTATAGCATAGCATGACTCTTATGAATGGCTCTTGATACATAAAATAGCAAAGACGATTCATAAATTACTTTGCACATGACAAATCTCATTGGGACTTGACACTGCGCAGGATAAAAGGTGTCAAATGTATTTGGATTGCATCAGTCTGCTTACCACAGACCAACATTTGCACTGCAAATGTATTGTGCTGCCATATACTGCAGTGCTGAAAGAAGGATAAAAATAAGCAACAGACTAAAAGGACACATGATTTCCACTGCTGGCAAGGTGACGTCTGCCATCCTGGCTAACACACCAGTGATTAAACTCCAGACTTGCAGAGCTGCTGTTGTTGCAGCTTCAGCTGGAGTCAAACCTTCATAGCTGGGCTGTAACCGTCATGGTCTTAATGTATTGGACATGCCTTGTGACCCCTAATGCACAGACATGCACAGGGCTGGGATTGCCCCCAGATGCCTGTTAGGGCTTTCCAGCCCAGAATCATGAATTCTCAAATTTAGCTATTAAGTCCAAAGGATGTAAAATAAGTTTTGCATTAACACAGAGCTTGACTCTTGGTTTAAACATCGCAACTCTGTTTCCCTGAAAGCAACAGTTTGAGAAAATGTCATATGCAAAGTAATAGGACCAAGAGTTTCACGTCTCTAGTTTCTCTTAGGAGACAACACAGCTATTCATCTTTCCAGTAAGAACCAAATGTTCTAATACACTTTCTTATGTATTTTGACATTTGCATTGACCTTAGGTTGAGTCAGGGTGAGATTACATAGAAATGAATATTACTTGTGGAGGAAAGTTACCTTTTCCAAATCAGTGCAGCTTCCAGTTGTTTTGGGGAGAAAGATTTGGTTTGCAGAAGCCTGCACCAAATCCATCTGCATTGAATATGTCCTATAAAGTCCCAAGCTCGCTGGTACCATTAACTGGCCCATTTTTCACTATAACAAAGAACCTGGCATCAGAAATTTCATCAGCTTTTGCTTGGCTCTGTGCCACATCAGCCCTTTTCTACCTTGGAGGCAAGACAAGAAAAAGCCACAGGAGGAACGAGGTAATAATCTCTCTGCTAAAAAATAAAATGTAGAGGTGCAAATGCAAGCCAGGTTTCTGGAATCCGGCACAGGGCTTAGCTGTGACTTTCAAACCTGAGCCCATCAAGCCAGGAAGAGGAATGAAACTCTTGACAAGAATCTAAACTTGGGACCAAACCTCGCTCCAGCTGTGCTCCTGCTGCCCATCCAGTGCCCTGTAAATGGGGAATGAGCAGTGGCGAAGAAGCTGTGTGCCTTTCTCCTGCAGTTCTGTGCACATACTTAAAGTGCAACAGTCCAAAAGAAGAAAACAAAATATCTTTCCTAATGCAAGAACAGACAAAACCAGTGGGAAATCTGGGAAAGGCCAGGTCTAGCGCAGCTGAGTTATAAAAGGGAGAAGAACTGCAGTGGCTGCTGGCAGGGGAAGGAGGGGGCATGGGGAGGGGAAGGGATCAGCACTACAACTTCACATCCCTTGGGGGATTTCCTCCATGGATTGCACAGTCATTTGTAAAAATCAACTGTGACTTGTTACACTCGCACTTACTCCTTGGAGCTTTATTCCACATGCGGCCCAACATGTTTTTCCACCGATACGCAGATTTTGAGATGTTTTGTTTAGACTTGCCAGTGGAGGGGCTTCAGTTGACACAAAGAGCTTATCAATAACATTGAACCCCTTTTGACAGCTGTTTTTGCTTCCTGACTCTCCTGCTAGGGGTGGCTGCAGGGAAAGAAAGCTTGAACAGCAGCCAGTACCTTCTATGGGTAGCACACTTCAGGCAAATCTAGAATTACTTCCCTCCCAGCCCAATTGCCCACTAGCACTGAGGCCTCCTCCACTCAGCACAAACAGAATAAGCCTTCAGTTGATTGCTTTGGTAAATCCATAATTTTTTTATCCTAATAATTAGCCCGGGAGCTGTTGCAAAGGTGGAAATAGGAATGTTTCCTTTTTATTGAAGGGATCACTTCTCTAAATGAGTGACGTCCATTTTAACTCTCCCTTGATATGCATAAATACACACGCAGCCAGTGTGACTTTAGGCATGAAAAATCAGTAATGGGTATATGATTCTCAAATCTAGTAGAACTGATAAAAATCAAGGTTGCTGTCAGCTGTGTAAATTGAGAGCTCCAAGTGAATTTGGTGGTTGGTCTGGGAAAAGGGGTTTTTTGTGCTGGTGAGTTGCTCCCTCTCGTGGAAAGCCAGCATTCCAGAGCCATCCAGCACGGCATAAAGCAGTGCCGCTTCTTGGATGACTCTGCTTGAGGCACAGTGTGAAACCTAGAGACACACACACACTCACAAGCCTGACCCTGCAAGCGTGGAAAACATCTCTGCTCTCTGGGTTTTACGCCAGGAAACTTGGCTTGCAAGAAGAAATCTTTAGGAGTGAAAAAGAGACTGCCCTCCCAGAGTCTCATCGTTACTGCCTTATGTAGCCTCATTAGTTTGGCTATTTCAAAATCCTTGTGCAGCACTGATCTGGGGGTCTTGAAAAGGCAGGCGCACCTAAGCTAAGAAACAGAACTGGCTATTTTTCCCCCCTGACTTTTGTTTTCTTGGTTGTGTCCTTTGGCTTTCAGCAGGACAAAATTAAACCTCCTTTGGAGATGACTGATTGTTGTTGAATTATTATTATGCTATTAACTGAATAGCTATTATTACTAGACTATTAACTGGATAGCTTTCCTCTTCCTTATTTTGCTATAAGGGTTCCCCCTATTTCTGTAGCTCAGATAATCCAAACCCTTATCCATTCTCCCAGCTGCAAGAATGAGCCAACTTCCCCGTCATCCCATGGGTATGATTCCCCTCCACCCCCCCAGGATAATCACATGTTCTGGACTAGTATTTTTTTATTGCTTTTATTGAGAGATTTTATTACAAAGGAAAATATGTCCTGTATTTCTTAGGCTGGGAGGATATAGGCTTGGCAGTTAGGAACCACCATAGCAATTTTTAGCACACTGGTGTGGTTTACATGGATTAATCTGCAGTAACTCTTTGGAACGCTCTTCAACAGCTCAAAAGCTTCTTCAGTCCAAACAGTTTATAAGCTAAATAACAAAAGTCTTGTAAATATTTATTTAACGAGACATATTTTGAATAACTGACTTGTATAGAGCCTTCCTAGAGAGTGTGTTATCACCATCAATTTTCATGGTCTGATATAATAACAACTACCAGTGTAAACCGTGGCAAGGAAGATATTGACAGTCTGAGGCCGCCGTTAGTACCAGTGTAATAATGGGGCAAAGAGACTGAACTGAGCTGCAAAAGCAGGACTCAAATTGGGTTTGTGTCCACTTGGCAAATCACTGGGAGAAAAAGTATGTGGGTTATCTGTTATTATAGAATGACTGTAAATAATATGTAGCTATGATGTAAATATATACATGTATAATATGTATGTAGTTATGATGTTATTGCAGTGTAATTATACATAGCTTATTCCTTTTTAATAACTACCTACAAGGCAGAGAAAGAAACATAATTTATAGAGCTTCATTTTCTTCTTTGGTGTCCTAAATTCTGAATGGTGTTTTCATGCCACAGCGATGGACACTGTCTTACCACCTGTATAGACTAAATTAATCTGTGGAAACAGCAGGTTAATTACTTAAACATATTGCTTATATTTAACCCTATTGTTTCATATTTAATATGTGTATTTTTAGAAGCCAGCCAAAGTTATTTATGCTGCAAATGGCTCTCAGTTACGAGTTCATGAACCCTCTGATTAATATGAATTAGCAATGATAACATTGTAAATGTGTAGATGATCTTGAAAGAAAAATGCTGTTTGCTAGTCTTCATAGTTATTACAGCTTCAAGCCTTTCATTCAGCTCTTTTGCACCAAGAAATGGCATCTCATCCACCAGAATCAAAACCAGCTCAAATTCTGGCATATTTCACAACCATTTTTTCCCCCTCTGTGTGTCTACAGTGATGATAGATGGCACAGACTGACTGTCCTTAGAAGTGAACGTATTTATTTGTCCACGGGATACGGATAGCACATGAAATTGCAGTGGTAGTGTAAACCTCCCCCACACATCACCCTCTGTCAGTGTGGCTCAGCTTTGACAAAAAGGGACACAGCGAGCCATGGGGAAATTGTGTTTAATTCCAAAGTCACACAGAGAGTCAGTGGCAAGCTGACAATGAGGACTTCCAGCCCCTCATCGGCATTCCTCTGCCGTAAACACAGGGCACCAGCCCCGGCTCTAATGGTACAGGGGGAGTTCTGCTCAGAGCAAGAGATGCTCTGCAAGAAGGCCTCCCTTGCATTCAGCTAAAATGCTGCTAGTGGGATGTGATTAATCTAACTTCAGGCTCTAGAATAGCTACTATTAAACCCAGGGGATGATTTTATTGAAAAAATAAATAAATCTGGCTTTAAGGGGTGGGGGTTGAAAACAAGAAACATGTGTGGGATTTTTTAGGCCTGATTTCTTTAAAAAAAAGGAAGTTCTGCACTGCTGCCACCATGGCATGCAGGAGTCGGGTTTGTAACCAGCCCTGAGCATCCTGCTTTGCTTTGCCCGCTCAGGCCAAATGTCCCTTCAACACAAGCTGACAACTGACTGTGCATTTTGATCAGGCACGGTCTCTGTTCAGTAGCTGGGTGGTTTGAATGCTGCTTCTGTAACCTCAGATCAAAAATATTTTGGCATGGGCACCTCTCATATGCCAGTGAGCCCCGCAAATCCTGTGGACGTTGCAGGGTGGCTATTGGAGCTATGCGGATGTTGGCTGGTTACAGTTCTGCTAAGTTACCTCAGATGAGAAACTTATGAGGAAAGCATTTGCTGGGACTACCCTTCGGGTAACCTATAGCAATATAATAGCAACACAGGATACTGTGATTTGCCACTTTCTAGAATCCCAGTCCTGGATGTAAAACAAGTTATTATTTTGAGACTAAAAACCTTGTGTTTTTTACTGATGCATATAATACTGTATTGATCAAGCTGGCAAAAGATGTGTGTACTAAGATTTGATTTATCAGAGACAGCTTTTCCCAGCAAGATACAGGTGTTAGGTAAGTCAGCTTATTTCTCTTAAAGCTGTCATCAATATGACAATACAATTTCTTCTGGCTCTGGTGTGATCAATACAATTGTTTCTGATTCCAGTGTTGCCATAAATCCCCTATAAGCTCAGTCTGTGCCTTCGAATAAAGTTTGGTGATGTTGTACTTCTAGAGCAGCTGAGTTGTCATCAGACCCTTGTCTTCCTTTTTTCTTAAAGGTCTCTGATTGCTTTTGTTACCAAAAGCTTGTATCTATATGTATTTCTGGTGGCATTCTCACTTATGTGAGTATGAGAAGCTGCCAATAGGTATTTAAGTTCTGCAGAAGTGTGATTTCATCATTCAGACTCATGCTATGCCCTATCCTAACACACATATGATTACTTTGCATTGTATGTAGTGGAGAGGTAATGCAATTTTCTTAATTGGGGTGAGGAAGTTTGGTGCATAGGATGTGGAGTAGGATCCCTATAATTGCTCCACAACTGACTCACCAGTGCTGTGACCCTGGGCAAAACCCTGTCTTTCTGGCTCTGACCTTCTTCTTGCATAAGTTTATGTCCTTCAGAGAAGCTTTGTCAAGATAATTTATGTTTTAAAGCACACTGAAATCCTTGGTTAGAATACACTATTACAGTACATACACACAGTAAAGGACATGGGTGTCCCAGAATATGACTCTCTAGTTAGTCCCTGTATTTAGTAAGTTCTGCACACTATCTGTCCTGTGAGGGCACATGATCTGAGTGCATCTCTGAAGAAATCTCTTAATGCTGGTTAACACTGGTATTTGCACAGATACTGCACCTACATGATCAGTTGTAGAATTAAATGTGAGTCTTTTAAAACTAGATCCTTCAGCTCCCTACTGACTTGGTTGTGGCTGGACTTGGTGAGCTTTAAGGAGTTTTCAGTGTTCCTTTGCCTTGGTTTCCCACATCTTCAGTCAGCTTCAAGGGCAATTTCCCCAAAGGCTCGGTATGATTGTGCAGGAAGGATAACCTGGAGGATTTGTATTTATGAGCTATAATTTTATACTGGAGTTACATTTATTGCCCAGATTCAGAGCATTTCAGACTATGCTAGGAGCTCTGTTCACTGATATCTGGAAAATGACAATATATAAAGTTAAATAAATTTGGGGAGTTATAGGTCACATTTAAGACTCCAGAGCTCACTTCTTGCATACACACAACCCCACAAAGACTTCACTCTCATGGCCTTAGATGTGTCCCTCAAAGTTTCTGAACTCAGTTGACCCTTGAGCAAATCTCGGACCTCTTTAAAAAAGGCGGAGAGACAGCCTTAGCCTTTGGGAGCATTCAAGGACACCTTGGTGGACCAGAACTTTTAGTGTCTTTGGGTGCAGTAGGGTTTGCTTGGTGTGCAGTTAGGTAGGTGAACCCTGTGAAGTTTGGTGCTGGTTACTGTCTCATGTGCTGTTGGAAAGTGTGCCAGGTACAGATGCAGATGGACCAAAGAGTGAGGAGGTAGAAGGTGCACACTAAGTGGTTGGTCTCTGGCTTGCAATATCCCTCTTCTCCTTCCTACCACCTCCACACTTTTACTCTGAGACTTATGTAAAGAGTATGAATAATGAGGCACAGTGGGAATACTCTTTGAAATGAAGCACTTGTGCAAGCCAGTCAGTCCTATTAGCCTAAAATGATGTGGTTTAAGTATGAGTGAGTATAGCGTAGACCCACAAATGTTAGAAAGGCAGCGCAGGAAACAATGTAAGTGCTTGAGGGTTATAAATCTTTCCCAGAAGTTCTCCATTAGATGAAGGTATTCCTGGAGTATCCTGAAATTAATCTAAGAATACACAGCATGAGCAGGGATGTGCTATCCTACTGGGATGGCCATTACAGTCACCCTCATGGAGGATAGATCTAGTGGGAAAAGGCTAGCATGTCTTCCTCTGGCCGTGTGAGCTGGTGGTAGATCTATCCACTGCCATACTGGGATCAAGGCAGGTGAAATGGCAATAAAGAGCCTCCCAGGAAAGGTGATTGACAAACCTGCCTGCCACAGCAACAAATCACAGCTGAAATTATCATTTGGAAAGGAAAGGAAAAGAAACAAACATACAGATTTGAAGCATCCCAGGAATCTGAACAGAGGCTGCCTCACCATACAGACTCATTCCATTTTAGTGTGCTATTTCCCAAGTTGTTGCGTGAATGATCCCAGTGTCTTTGCCTTTACAACCTTGCCTGATAGGCCATTCCACACATTTATTATCCTCCATGTGAAAAAGTGCTTCCTAACGTCTGTTCTAAATCTGTTTTAATTTCCATTTATGCTCCATTGTCCTATAATCTGTTTGGAGCTGAAAATAGAACCAAGGTATGATCTTCTTACAACCCCTGGCAATAAATTTTATTAGTATTTTTTTCCAAATTTCACAACCTTGCAGTAAATAAGAAAGCTTTATGGGGAAAAATAACCTCTATCCTCCTCCACTCTCCTCCCCATCCACAAACCCCATGACCTTTATAAACTTGACCAATATCATTGTTTTCCTTCACTGCCCCCCTTTTTACTTAATATTGCATTGGTTACAGGAGTAAACCAATTATATGTGTATTAAAAATGGAAGCAGTTTGTGTGCTGGCAATGTATATCTTTTATCAATGGCTGATGGAAAAAAAATCCTCCCAGCTGCTCTGTAAAGCTCTCTCTATGCAGCTTGAAACATCTGGTTTGTTTTGTGTGCAGTCTTTTACACAGGGCATTTGCAATTCTTTATTCAAATTGGATTTTTAGTTCACTTTCCAGTAGAAAGGTTGATATGTTTGTCATTAATAAGCAAGGTAAAAGTAATATGTATGTAATTAGAATTCAATCATCAGAACCAAGGTGGCAGGGTCCCCTAAAAGGCATTTTCATTCACTTCAATCTGCAATCAGAGGATGAAGTTTCCTCAATGAGTTAATGCTGTTCGGTCCTGGTGGACTATAGCATTGCTCCAGAAAGGCATATTTATTTGCATGATTGGCAATTAGAATTTATTGATTTCAAAAAAGGAAATCCTTCCCTGGGTACTGGTGTTTCACTCCCTTGGCTGATGTCGGACAGAAAAAGCTGTCAAGATATGGTATGGATACCACATCTGGGTTGGAGGAGGAGTACATAATTATTTCTATTTCTCAACAGTAATTTCTCAGGATCAAGGGCATTGATGGACTCTGGAGAGAGTTCATGCCAATATTCCTTGGCAGGAAATGAGATGGTTGATGACTATAATAATGAGACCTTTTTGATAATCTCAGTGGAGGATGCAATGTAGGCTCACACCCAAACTAGTCTCTACTAGATATGGGCACTTGATCAGGCTGGTCTTACTCAGGTTTAGGCTTCAGCTGGAGTTTTATATGAATCAGAAATCAGCATAAAAGTGGATCCTAGAGTAGTCCTTAGGGTGTAATTTCATTACCATAGACAGCTTTGAAGAGGTTCTGTCATCTTCATCTGCATCCAAAAGCAGAGTCAGAAAAATGACTCCCCTCACATAATGGTAAGGACCAGATAAGTACCTTCCACAGGAGCCCCAAAGATGGGCAGCTTAGAAATTATAGAATTAATAATGAAAATATACAGTAGTTATAAATGAAGAGTAAAATGAAAAGACTGAAGGAGCGAGAAGGGACATCTTTCTGAATCTTCATTTCCCCTTTTCCCCCTTTTACCTTTTATTGGGTACATTTCAGATAATAGCCGCTTCGTATTGCTGTCAAGAAGAATAGATGCAAGCCCTTGTCTCATACTTACAAGGCAAATGACAGTATATAGATGACAGAGAGTTGAAATATTCTTCATTCTCCACCCTCAACTTGACCAAGAGACTGAAAGGACTTACAGCTCTGCCCTTTTTACCCATGCCCCCCATTTTCTCTCATCTATTGTTGTCAAATATGCAGTTGAAATTAATAGCACCGCTTCACCTGCCACATGTCAAACTTAATTTTACTTTAAATCAGTCTTAATTATTCTAGTGAAGTTTATAGTTTTAATGGAAAGACATTGCTTGCTTAAACTATAACATTTATTACAAAGGGCCAAGAGAGATTTAAAGTCACATTGTCATTCCAAAGTGGACAGTTTCTACTGGATGATATCACACCTCATGCCTTCTAAGAAGGTGAACTTTCTGAACCCAGCTATTCAAGACAGGACCAATGACCAAAAAAAAAAAAAGAGGGAAAAAATAAAACCCCCCACAAATTAAATATAGAGACAAAGTCCAATGCCTAGTGCTGATTTCTCCATTTGCGTCAGGGTACTTGACTGCCAATGTGTTACAAACTAATCCTTGCCATGAACTGTTTCTGGGGAATGAAGAGAGAAGCAGGGAAATTCCAGGAATGTGGCTCCTGTTTGATAGGCTGACAAATCAGGTCAATGGCTAATACTGATCCGTATGAAATGCTTTGGCTCCAAGGAAGATTTAATGGTGCTCACTGCACTGTGGCTGCCTCCATCTCCTATTGGTGCCACTCATTTACTTGCAAGTGGAACATAAAACTAAGGGCTATTAAAGAGCCCACACTTTTTCCAGGAAGGAGGGTGTTAGGTCTACATTAGATCTTGGCACTAACCCAGAGCCTGTAATCACACCTTGCCAACTGTACCGAAAATTTCCCCTATGAGCTCCTTTGGCAACACCCCATTTTACAGAGCTAAGTCTGTGCAGCTTTTCAGTCCAGCTGCATTTCAGTCATAGGAAAATAACCCCCCAGGCACAATTTATTAAGCACTCTGGGACATCTCTGGCAGTTTTGTTTAGTGGTTAGAACGTAAGAAAGAGCATCAGGATTCAATATCTGGTTATTTGATGATTGCAAGTAAGAGTATTTAATTTCTGTGTGTGCTCTGGTTCACCTGCCTGTGAAATAAGTAAAGCTAAAAATACAGAGAGTACATAGCCATCGTTTATTATTGGCATAAATGATGCCTAAATTCACTCCAACTCCCTACAAGTCAGCTATCCAAAAGATGAGCATCAGCTGAAGGTTTATACATGTATTGTTTCTTCTTTTTTGTTTTTCTTTCTTCTTTCTGTGGGCTCCCACTCAGAAAACAGATGGTCTCTCCTCACTGACATTTTCTTACAGTTTTTAAATGCTGCTGCAGTAGGGGAGAGCTGAAATGCTCAATCTAGAGCTGTTCAGTCTCAATCTAGATTCATAATTAACAGTAGCTAAGTGAAGTTTAATAAGGGCAGCCCACTAACTTTTCCGTTTCTTTCCCAGCACATTCTCAGCAAGGTCATAACGAATGTGCCTCTCATGAAGCTTTCCCTGACCGTGACTCCCTGGAATATTTAGTATTTACCTTTTGTGATAATTAAAGGAAGGGAAACAAAGCCTAAGGGAAGGCGGAGAGACACCTAATATTCCTTAATATTCTCTTGTTGCTTTAAGTGATGGCTTTTGCCAAAGAAGTTCTCCCTCTCTTATCATCAGCCAGGTCCTGACCCTGGGGCCAGGGATCCTGGCTGTAACTTGACCTGGGACCAGGTGTGTGCCTGCAGGTCAAAAGGCTGACTGAAAAATACCAGCCCATGTGGTGCAAACAAGCCATTCCTAAGCAAGTTATTGCCTTTAACTCTTTCCAGCCCTATTCAGGCACAAGCACAGGAGTGCTGCCTTCATGCACGCCCTGCCCTGTGCTAAGATTTGCTTGTGATCATGCACAAGTAGCCAAGCACATGCCAACACTAAGCCTCTGCAAACATGCCACATGCAGGGATAACCATGCACGTTCTTAAGCGTGAGCATATACAAACTAGGCCTTTCATCTTTGCAAGCAAGTTTATTGTCTCTACTTGAAAGAGTTTGTGACCTGCAGAGCCATTCGCTTCCTTTCTTCACTTTCACAAAGCTGTTGCTAAATCACCAGGATTTTACAGGGAATGACCATGGAATGGGTGAGCTGCTCCAGGTTTTTGCAGCAGGTCAGGCTTTGGAGACTTTCAAAGCTGCCTCAGATGTGCCTCAAGAGGAAACTCAGCGTTAATGCCTTCAACCAATCCAGTGACTATGACAGCTGGACTACTAGGTACATGGTGCAAGTGGCCCTATGGAAATTCCCAAATGCCCCTTGCAAAAAGGCAAGGTTGTTGTAAGCCTGGCCTAAAATGCATGTGCATACACAGTTAAGCTATAGTCTAATCATTTGGCTGCCCTTAATTCTTTGTTGAGTACGGCTTACCCATAGGTACTCCTTTTCCTAGCAAAAACCCCACAATATATGCAATATATTCTTTTTATTTGCCCGCTGCTTTTTCTTTCTCTTTTTTCTGCAGCCTTCAGCATGTCCCCAGGTCACACCTGCAAGCCTTTGTCCTCAGCTGAAATGTCTGGAGACTTTTATGGGGGGTTCCTGTCATCACATGCATCCCGGTGCACGGGCTTTTAGGCAGACTCTTCAAACTATGAATTAAAAAGCACAGGAACTGACAACCCTGTGAACTACCTGTGAAAAATCATACCTGGGTTTATGAAGCTATTATGTCTTCAAGGACGTTCGGCAGCAATTCTTGAGGAGACAGTGTTACAGGGGGAAAAAAAGGCTTTTTCAACATCAGTATCTCCTCTGTAGTCCTGGTACAAAATGAATGCCACTAAGTAATAAGTAGTTTGCATTGTTACAAGCATAGAAAGTGATCCAAAATCTATTAAATAGGAAAATTTCCAGTGATATCAGTGGTCTGTGGTTGGGGCCTTCAGATAGAAAATCTCACTGGTATCCCATTTGCATTGTAACAGTCTCATAACAATTTGTGCAGTAAAATCATTACCAAAAGCCATTAATAAAATGAATACATGAGCACTTCAGCTCTTTCCAAAGGGGCTAAGCCCCCCCTTTTCTCCTAGAGTCATGCAGCTTTAAAGAAATCAAAGCTTTCCCTTTTCTTTTGCTGCTCATAGAAGTAAAAACGCAGCCGGCACTGAATGCTTTCTTCCTTCCCCCTTTCCACTTTTGCTTGCTGCTGAAAAATAAAAATAAAAAATAGCCAAATCCATTTTAATGACACTTTATATAAACCATTTTTCCAGACTGCGATTATGGACATCACTATGTTCCACCCCATCACAAACTTTTATGGCTGACTTATAAAGTCCCAGAGAAGGAGATGTATAAAATTCATGCAGACCATGGATACCAGGAAACACATCTGGGAGCTTAGGCAGTGGTTCCTTGGAGACATTTAATATAATTGAGCTGTTACCTTCCAGAATTGAGATATCAAAAGAAAGCAGATACCTGGTTGCTCAGGTAAAGCCCATTCCAAAAATTCATTTTAAACAGATTGAATTTGGTGCTATGGGTTTATAGCCACATTCCCTCACCAGCACAACCAACAAAACAAACTTAACCCGAAAGGTGCTTGTGAGTCATGGAGACAGAAAACAAAAAGCACAGCTTTGCCTCTCAACTGCCTTGTGAGATTTGCCCTCAAATTAAAATCATCATCCATACAGTATGTTTAGAGTATACAAAACTAGATGTATCTTCATGACTGTGAGCTCTATTCTGCAAACTCAGACCAGACCAACTGGTCTGATGCTATAGATTCCAGCAAATGAACAGAACCCCCAGCAAAAATCCATTAAAGTGTTAAAATCAGCGCTCTTCATGCCAGTTCATCCTATCTTGTATGATTTAAACTGGTACAAGACCCTCAAGCATTGGAAACACTGTATTATCCTTTTCATCCCATTTATCTTGCAAAGTGAATTTATTAATTCTCTCTATACCAGGAAATTTTTCTATTTTCCACATGCCTTTTTTTTTACCACTATTGATTTCTTTTAGGAGCATTAGGGATGATGCATTAGAAACACCAGAATACCAAAAGCTTTCATCTACTAGTCAGAACATCAGATAAACTGAGTTTCCAAGTTTGGAAGGAAGATGATTGACTGGGAAACAATTTAATAATAACTTCTCCATGTGGAATTCTCCTTTAAAATGTATCATGTTCTGTGCATGTCTGCAGGTGTGTGAGTGCTTAAAAATAATAGATCTGGCAGAAAACTCTGCTTTGGCAGTTTTCAGTCTTCCTGGGTTTGTTTCCCAATAGAAAACAATCATTTTCACTGAAAACATTAACAACAGTGAATTTGTTTACATGTCAACGAGGGAAAAATCCTTCATTTGTTTTCACTGTTCTCCTGCATTACTCTTTTATTACCATGGATATTAACTTTACCATTTGACTGGTGCCAGTTAGCCTGTAACATCATATCAAGACGGGTGCTGTCTATGCCATAAACCTTGTCAGCAGTAGTCATTGAGTACTTGTTCCTAGCCACATGTGCTCACATGGTGATGTCCCACTACTGTTTGTGAATGCAAATATAGGATTATTTTACGCAGCTCTTGTTAATATTGGGCTTGCAGAGAGAGAGGGAAAATTCTGTCTTAAGCTGAGGTTCACCTGCATGCCTTTGGGCTGGGAAGCAGAAGGCATGCATGGCACTGGCCATTTAGGGATGTTCCATCAGTGGGAGAAGAGTGTCTGTGGTGATCCTTGGTCAAGCCGTGCTTGAACTTCTCTTGAGGCAGATCATTCATACAGAGCAGCACTGATGTATATACAGAAGGTGAGAGATGACAGCTAATAATACAGCAAGCTAATGAGTGAGAAGCTCCTTGGCAGGACATATTCCTAGCTCTTCTGGAGGTACTGGGTTGGGATTGTGAAATTTGGCAGTCTGACGAGCGTCTTTTTTGTGCACTGTCACGCATGGTGTTTCCAATCAGCCTCCAAGCGCCAAGAACCTCCGACAGCAGCCAACCTCTCCGCCCTCCTGCTCAGCTCAGTAACTGCAGGTTCCCTCTTGGCAGGCATCTTCTGCACCCAAAATAATAAAGAAATGAAAATAAAACCACTCTATAAGTGTGTGCACGTCTTCCCCACCCCTCCCCCCCAGCATGAGAAACCAGAGTGGGGGAAAATGGTGCAGGTGGAGTAGGAAGAAAAGCAAAGAAAAATCTGCTCAGACAGAGAGACAAAACAAGCGACTGCTTAAGGGATTTGGCAGCAAATGAAAATGCCCCTTCCCCCTCCCCGTTTGGAGCCTGGTTCAGCATGTACTGGTGGTGGATCACAGTACCAGCCACACTGAGATACAGGCAGACACTTCTGTCTCACCAGCTGCTCTGACAATCCATTTTCATACAGTAACGGGAGGAGAAGCAAATCTGCAAGATGGAGCTCCCGGTCACCGTGTGAAAGCTTCTCTCTGCACCGCCCCGTGCTTCAGGTGTCGGGGCTGTCAAAGAAGTTTGACAAGAGCAGAGACTAGCTTTCCTTAAAACATAGAGCTGCTATAGTCAGGATGGCTTTGATGGGTACCCGCATCCAGGCTTGTAAGTTGTACTTGATGTGATTTTGGACATTCCTATGGAAAACCTAAAGTGCTGCGCTGTGACTGATGACTGAAATAGGAGCTCTTCCCACTGGGCAGTTAATTAAACAATCTCTCCATATTTGCTTAAGAAAACATCACCTTAAGAAAATGAGACCTGGCTACTACAGGCATTAATAATGTGTTGTAACTTTTTTTCCCAAGGTTGAGGGTGTTAACCCTTGTAGCCGGCCCAGGCTAAGTTAAAATTTGGATAGCTAAGTTCTGTTAACTTGTCTGCCTACACACATCATAAACTATTGCATGATACAATGCATTTTTAGGCAGTTGCAGTGATTCATCCAGCAAAGATATATTTCAATAGGGGGGAATAAAAGTGATTCTTTACATTTTGTTTGTACAAGCACCAGAGCTTGTGAAGCACTTTGGAGTCCATCTGGCTGAAATGTGCTATATATAAATGTAAGATTGTTATCACCAAAAACACATTCAGTATGGTGTTTCCCTCACATATTTTTTTGTTAATTTCAGTGAACCAGTTCTTTTAATGAATAATTTCCATTGGAAAGCTTTGTTTTGCCTGTAACATAAAGCTTTTTTGGTTTCAGTCCCTTGTCTGGTTTTCATTAGCTTTGCAATGAATTAGCCAAGAGGGCTTTTCCTCTCAATTAGGTTGGGAAAGTACCACTGGCATGTGTCTGATTTTTGCAGAAAAGTGCCTTTTTCCCTGTTATTATTTCAGTTACTGGTGTTGCTTTTATTCCACTACAGATTCTTGCAATTCCAACAACAAATTTGTGCTCCTATATGTGCATATGTGCGTGCCTGTTCACCTACATGTCACTTACATGCTCATCACCATGTGGTTCCTATCCTTCTGAATGCATTGCTTTATATGTTGCAGCTATATAAATGTCTTCGTGTTTGGAGCTGTTGGAAAGCAAGCAGTCATAAAGAAATGACTTTTAGCTTGTATTCCTAGGTAATGACTTGATTCCTAAATCCCAAGTAACCTTTTTGGAGGGCAGCCCTGAATGCGCCAGTCAAGTTTTATACCTCAGCTCAAGCAGTCATCAAACACTTTCCCATATAATACTAGCTTCTTTCGAGGGCAGTTTTACCAGTGCTTCATCAACACAGGGGGAACATGTTCAGGTTGAATTTTTACCCTGCAACAGGTCTGGACTCTCTTTTCAGGCAGAACAGTGTTAATCAGTGCTGTATAATGCTGTATGGCCATACTGGTGTATTCAGGAAAGTGATTTGATGGCTCCAGGATGAGCTCCTCACTGATTCACCAAACCTCACTGCAGAAAACCACACAAGAGAGGTTGCATCTCACTGGTTTTTTACTTGCAGAACTGGAACACATGCTAAGCATAAAACATCTATCCCATCACAGACCAGCAAAGCCACGCAAACAGTTGAACAGTTGCCTATCACTGCGTTTGCCAGAAAACTACATGTTTAAATGACTCCTGATTTAAAGGGAAATTATTTAAATCAGGAGACATGGTAAAGAAATTAAAACAAATGCTTATAAATAATATTGCATAATGAGTTGCACCACATTTTACTTGCATATGAAATGTTTTTATAAACCCCTTTATGACCTCCCCACTTGTGACTTCTGGGCCTTGTTATTATTAACCAAGTGGGGAATAGATCTTACTCTATCCCAGATGCAGCTCCTTATGAATTCCTTCTTTCATACGCTGAATAGTTTATATATATGTATATGTGTACTTTTTCTCCTGCTAGTTTTTGCTGTAGGCAGAAATCATACACAATATAATGGAGTTACATCACTCCTCCAAGCCTCTTCCTTTGGACATCATCTTCCAAAGACAGACTCAGCCCTCCCAGAGATGCCAAATTATCAGACTTGGGCAAAAATCTTGTGGGTAGAAAAGCATTGCTGTTGTAAGGCTGGAGCTAGACCCTGGCCAGAATATGGGCTGTGTTCTTGCTTCAAATGCTCCTACAGCTCTTAAATGGCCAGTGTCATAAAACCCAACATGAATTATTGCCTTCCAACCAGCTAAGTATTTTCATCTGCGAACTTTTATTGCATTGTTCAGCACTGACGTGAAATACTGGAGGGATTGCCCAGCTGCACAATGTACCCTCTTGTCCCCATCTGCACCAAAGCTGCCAGCTGATCATACACTGACAGAGAGCCCTAAGCGTTTTGTGACTCCAAAACCACAGGCGTGCCAAGGTGCACAGGTGGTGGATGGGTACGGCAGTGGTGATGGACAGGTACTTCCAGTAAGCTGACAGAGACATGCATACCTGGACTTTACCTCTCCATTTATGTTCTCAGGGACCTTGAGGCAAAGCACACTGGGAGTACTACCAAGATGTATAGTATGGAGATTTAGATTGGTATTTAATAACAGGAAAAGAAAATACTGAGCTGATTTTCTTACTTTCTAATACTTGATGCCTTCAAGAAGATTAGGTTTCAAGACAAGGGCATTGCTACAAAGCAAGACCTAGAAGTTAACTTGAAGACAGTTTTCTGTTGCTTATGTAGGAATTACAGTAATAAAGAACTGAACAGAAGGAAAAATGTCTATAGAAGGAATTACAACTGAGCAATAAAATAAGAAAGTTGATCTGTCCTGGTTCCCAAACTTTCAACCTCATTTTTTAACCTATCTGAGCCCATTGACTTGACATGTCATTTTTTTTCTCCATCTCAGCCATCTAGCTCTTGATATTGTGTGATATGTGGCCCTCAGCTGAAGCCTGAATTGAATCTGGACCTATGAATGAGAGTTAAATTTAGCCAAAGCAAATGTACAGGGTTTTCTCCGATTCTATCCTGAAACTCTTTTGCAGGATGTGTTCTAATTCCTATTCTGATATGAAGCTGTAAGTGGTTATTTGACTAAATGAGATATCTAAATCCCATCAAATTAAGGACTTGATTTCCAATTTGATGTCAGGGTATTGGAGTACTAAATCATAATCATAGAATCATAGAATGTTTCGGGTTGGAAGGGAGCATAAAGCTCATCCATTTCCAACCTCCTGCCATGGGCAAGGACACCTTCTACTAGACCAGGTTGCTCCAAGCTCTGTCCAACCTGGCCTTGAACACTGCCAGGGGCAGACACAGCTTCTCTGGGCAACCTGTGCCAGTGTCTCACCACTCTCACAATAAAGAATTTCTTCCTAATATCTAATCTAAATCTACTCTCTTTCATCTTAAAGCCATTCTCCCTTGTCTTATCCCTACTTGTCCTTGTAAAAAATCTTCTGCAGTGCAATCAATATGCTTGCTTTGACATCAGTGGCAACAAAGTTTGGTTCATGTGCTCTATTTCATTCAGGCAGTGAAAATGGCAAGAAGGAGTCATATTTCAGCCAAAATTTATAATATGTTTTTCAGTCCTTCACAATGTTTCTGGTGTTCACCCGCATTTTCTGACTCCTTTTTCAGTGTTTCAATGAGAAAAGGATTAATGGATGAAATCTATTTTGCTCTATGTGGTAGCCCCTTTGGGCAACCGTTTGTATATTTGAATGTTAGTAAATGATGGAAAGTTCAGTATCCATGGGAAGGTCATTTGAAAGTCTCAGAAAACAATTTTATATGCAAGAAACAAAAACATGATCCATTTCCTATTTCAATGGGCATCTTTTCAATACCACAATGACCCACAAGTTTGGGGTTTGTAAAGCTTATTCTCTGTCATACAAAGGCCATTTTCAGTGCAGTCTAAGGACTACAGGAAGGGTTAACCTCTCGGCTGCCCTCCCACGCTGTGTTTTGATCGGTGCCCCAAGCTACAGGACAGATATCTCTTTGTTTTTTGTCTTTAATATCCGATTCCCAATTCACTTGTGTAGATGATGGGACCCTACAAAACTCCCTTTGTCTGAAGTAAGAGATGCAGCACTTACTCTGCAACTGACTTTTAATACTTGACTTTTTCTTCCTACTTCAGAAAGCACCTGCTTGAGTAGCTCGATGACTAAAGAGCCTTTCAACCTCGCTGCCACCATTTTTAGATTTGGTCTACTTCATAAGAGACTGAACACCATTGTGGCTGCTGCTAAGTTGCATAAGTGAAAAGAAATTGATGATGTTGATGCAATTGTTAGTGGATGAGTGGATGTCAGGGACTCCTGCAATAACTGACACAACTATTTGGAAGTCTGAAACATGGGGCTGAGACCATGCAGCCTTACCCACAGGCCAATGAACGTTGGACATTCATTCTTATCACTAATAAGCCCTGTATTCTATCCTGGAAGAACACAAAGGTAGATTATCTTACCCCTACGTTTGTTTGGTTTTTTGTTTTGAGTTTTTCCTTCCTTGACACAGATAGTGCCCAAGGGGCAAAGTGGCACAGAGAAAAGCTCAGTAGGCTGGAGACAAGTTTGCATCAGCCTTACAAAGGCTGATGGTGAAGGCGCTTTCACTTAAAGCCATACCAAGCTCAGCAAAGATAAGTATGGAACATCAAATCAATATGGACAGTTGGGCATCCGCAGAGACTGAGATTTTCCCTTATCTGAGGCTGCATTAAACCTTGGACACACCTGAGATGTTACTAGTGTGTCTTCCTATGAGTTGTATGCAGTCAAGACACAAACAGTGTCAATTTTATACACTGTGGTTAAGAGATCTGATGGAACAGAAACAGAGCATAAGGGAATCATACTTTAATTTATAAGTTTGTAAGTGAGAAGAAGGTCTTTGTTCCTCTTATTCACAACATCTAAAGCCTTGAGGAATAAACACTTCTATAGTCAACTTGTTTATAACCTTATGGCAGATTCTGTTTATTTGTTGCATGTGTGAATCTCATGGTTATAGCAAGAAATGAAAAGAAAGAAAAAAATCAGAGTTGATTACAGCCAGCGGTGATGTGACTGGGAAACAATAGACGCATTGTGAGGAAAATCTTGCAGCAGCCCGGAAACACACAGGAAAAAAAAAAAAGAAAAAATAAAGAAAAAATGAAAACGAAGGGAAAAGACAAAGAGTGAGCGGGAATGAGAGATTTTGTATGCAAACATATTAATCGTTTTGCCTGAAGTCTAAATTGCGTAACTGAGGGAAGAAATTTCTCAGTTCAAAATGCTCTGCGGTTGTTTGGGTTGCTTGCTTTTTTTTTTTGTCGGGTGGATGTTCTTTAGCAGGGAAAAAAATGCATAAAGCAGTTCTTCCAGTAACCTCTGACTCTTTCTCGCCATGTCTCTCTCTTGCTTTCACTCTTGTTCTGTTTTTATTTATTCCCTGCAAATACAATGGAGAATAAAAATGTGGTAGGACCTGCTGGCGGCAACTATGGCCTCCGGATCCAAGCTGACAAAAATGTCAAGAAACTGACAGTAAAATATGCGAATAAAATCCCTGTGAACAAGAACAAAAGTCAGGCTCACACCACCACTCTCTACATTGTGGCTTTTGAGAGTGTTCCTATCAGTAGCTATGACTTTCTCTTTAAAAATATACACACACATATATATACATTTATCATATTTATTATCTTCTAAAATCTTTCACTGAAATCTCACAGGAGGGAAAAGGCACACAGGAAGATAGGAAAGCAAGAGACATGCAGGGCAGGGAGATCAGGGAAGAGCCGGCATTCGATGGAGAGACAGAGAAGTACATGTTGAGCGCCAGACATATGGATCCTGTATGGAACTGCAAGACAGACAGACCTGCTGCTCCCTTCTGTGATCATAAGATAAGGGAAATGCAGAGATAGTGTCTAGGAAAGAAGGCTCCAAGAAGCACTTAACTATCCCATGAAGCCTGTGTTTATCGTACCTAGTGGAGAACAGCTCTTTGCTTTGAGAAGATGATCACTTTTAGGTGAATCATGGAGTAAGGATAGATGGTAGGGACTGGGATGAATCAGTCTGGAGAAGAAGATACTTAAGTATGGCCTGAATGTGGTCTTCCAATATATAAGAATAGGTGTAGGGGGCTTCTCTGCTTTCATTATGGGTGGAAAAATAAATAACAGGCTTAAATTGCTGTATAGACGACTAAGGTTGGAAAAAGTTTATTATCATTCAGCTATTTTACACACTAGAATAAATTGTTTGCAGTTTCTAAGCTCTTCAGAAACATCTGCGCAGACATCTTTCTGAAGGATATTGGCATAATTGGTCCTGGCTGGGATAGGGTTGCACATCCTCTAAGTGTCTTTGAATTTCTCCTTTCTATGTTCTTGTTGTGGAGAATCACCTAATTCTGCTTCAGTAAGGAGGGAGCTATGGGTGGAAATACTCTCCTGTACAGAGTACCAGTATGAAACATATATATCACTTAAACTGCACTTAAAGCTGTTTTGAGACCTAAGTGAAACTGAAGTGGTGCTAAGTCTTTAGCTGGAAATTTTCTTCAGGAGAAAGTTTCACCCTGCTGTCTTGGAGATGTGCAAATATTCACTGAGGGGGTGTCATAGAAAGGTCTATAAATAATCAGATATGAGCCCCCATATGAATTATGCATGGGATACTTAGAGAAAACGTGAGTGTCTTGCTTTAGAAGAAATCAGATCAGTGCCACTGAAATCACATTGCTATTTCTGAGGTATTAACTGGAAGCTAAAAGACCTCATTTTTAAAACAGGCTACAACAGGTGCTTGCAGGTCTGTTCAGATAAAAATTATGGCTTTGTGGAGGCAAATATTAAGTCATCTTTAAAATGTGTTAATTTATTATGAATAGAAAGTAGTTTGATGTTACTTTTTAAGAAAAAGTCACAATACAACATTCATTAGCCCCTAAGTGAGGCAGGGGCTTGTCAGTCAATTAGACTTCTGACCCTAAATCATGTAAGCTCTTCTGAAAAGTCTGCATCCTGCACCTGGAGGTGAGAGGTACAATAACAGTACAGTGTTTTACTTATTATTCATTTTATCAAACTGCATTGCTATTAGCAATAATACTGCGCTTACTCTCACTAAGATAAAACTAGAAACAACAAAAAGAGTGGGGTTATTATAGAGCATTTCACCAATAGACTTTCTTGATATCTGAACAGAGCCTTATTGGTAATGAACAAAAAAGAATTCACTTACAGAAAGTCCTTGAGTTGTACTTTATTTTCAATTTAGTTCAAAGATATCTGGTGAAGGCAGATATTCTCTAAAAGTCTTTCCAACCGGCCATTCCCTGTCTTTCTCCAGTAATGATACTTTTACACCTCATCTTAAATGTTCCACTTCATCTTTTTATGTAGTTGTGCCCACAGAATTACATTTACTGTCTTCTCTGCAAATTGGCAGAATGCCCTCTCCCATTGACCGACAGGTAAATAGTCTAAAGGATGAAACTTCTTACCAGTAAAATGAAGGACATTATTATTCCAGTCTTCCCATCCCTTATTCAAATACCTGTCCACAGATGGGACCTTTAGTACAGGCTCTTGCACTTTCTTGAAGAGAGGTCAGAGGGTCAAGATGGTCAAATATATGGAGGACCATGTTTACCATATTTTAATATCAACTAAGCAGGTCTAGTTATCACTCACTGACACCAGAGAAAATGAAGAATAATTCCATCAATGTCAATGACACTACAGCTTCATAAAATTGGCATAAGTTAGGAAAAAAACTGGGCCTACTGCACTGAGGTTCTTTCATCTCCTCTGCATGTTCCCTAATTTGTCATTACTAGAATAGTTGCCATAGCTATCCTGGTGAAAATATAAAAGAGAGACTTGCATGGCCCATAAACTCAATGAACCATTAAATAGGTGACAATAATCTTGATAGGAGTTTGGAATATTTAATTAGCACAAAAATGCACTTAGTGAGTGAGTTCAATTGCTATCACGGGTACTCCTCAAAATAATAGCCGAAGATTTTATGTGTCCATGAAATGTCTTAGAAGACATTTAAGAAAAGAAACAGACAATATTTCATGTATTAATTGAGGATCAGACATATCCTTAAGTGCCCAGTAATAAACATTTCCAAGGAAAGTTAACCTAGGTCTCCTGGAATCCCAAAGGTGACTTCGTTACACATGAAGTCAAATAATTCACTGGCAACTTTTCAGTAGCAAGAGCTCATAAAAACACAACTGAAGAGCAAATATTTTACAGGGTCTGCCTAATACCAGGAGATTTTGAAAAGCATAAGGAAAAAAAAATCATTGGAGATGATATAGTAATCTCCCATTTTAGGAACTTTCTTCCCACTTGAAATTGCCTAACAGAAGGTCTCTGTTCATACAAACTCAGTACTCCATATAATTTTCAGTAGCAGGGAGCTGTTTATATACATATTTTCTTCCCATGTAGCAATGCCTTCTTTATTGGTTATGATTGTAAAGACTCATGCACATCTAGATTAAGGAGTTTAGAGTAGAAGCATGTTTATAATAGCTCTCTCTTTGGCACTTGTTCTGCCACTCTTGAAATATCACATCCAGATTTTGGCATCCGCAGCTGAGGTTGTGTCTGCGTTAAAAACTAGTTCACAGCACTCAGAGAGGATCTGTACAGTGAAACAATTAGCACAGAGCACTCGGCGTCCCCTTAGCAGCTGGGGCTCGTTGGAGTTGGAGCACCGTTTCTCACTTAGTTTTACCCAGAAAAGAAGCCCAGTTGGGGCCATTTGAGATAGCTGACAGTGTGACCTGCGGAAGGTTGATTGTGAGATTTCCTTCAAAAATACTTTCCTGATATGAGCAAAAACAGTAGTATAGGTGCACCCTGAAGATGCTGAAAAATGAGGGGTGTGTGTGTGTGTGTGTTTAGAGAATAGACTGTGAATTAATGAAGGATCGAAAAATGTTTTTGAGGCAGAGACTCTGAAGGAGCTGCTGGAGACAAGGTAGAGCATTGACTTGATCTCAGTCAAAAGTGAGTGGGTGTAAGTACTTTGTCAAGTACTGAATGCTGCTACTTTGGCTGGAGAGTGAAGCTAGACAAATTTAGACCAGAAACACGATACATGCATGTGTATATATATACACCTATACTGTATAAAAGTATATATCTATATATACTTTTGCAATGAAGTTACATTTTAAAGTGGAATAATGACTTACACTCTAATTATAGCTTTCATTGCCTATTACTAAATGACATTTTCAGATTAAAATTTTCTCTCTCCCATTCCCTTCTATGATAACCCTAGGTTAGCCTCAGCTGTTGGACTCAAAGCAGGAAAAGAATTCAAAGAAATTTTATGTCCTCTGGTATGCAGGCTAGCAGAAGAGAGAACCGCAATGGTCTTCTCTCCGTTAACATCTATGAATCTGTCAGTCACAGGCTGCAAGCTGCAAGCTGATACCCCATACATTGCAGTGACCGTTCTTGGACATCTCTGCTAACAGATGTTTCTATTCTTGTCCAAACACCTTCCTTCAAAGTTCTGTGACCTTCATACCATGACTTGTTATCTTTCTGGCAATGTTTCCAGAGTAGTTTCATGGACCAAAGCTGCTAAAATAATTTGGATATAGGTCAGATAAAATATACATAGCTGTTTGCCCTCTTGTCAGTACGCTGTTGAACTTCTTGATGGTTTTTCACCTCTGTTGTTGCAACAGATAGAACATTTGAGTGAAAACCTCTTATTTCCTCCATCTCCTCAGAACTGCATGGTAATTTCTGCCACAGACTTCAGTGTTTAGAGAGAGGCTGATCTTAACTGATTATTTTTAATGCTTTCTTTTTCTTGTTTCCCTGAGACTGTCTATCAAGAGCTTTTTCTCTCCTTTTTCTCCTATGCTTGCTGTCAGTGTGCAACAGTCAACTTGAAGCTTTTGCCTGACATTTGGTGGTCCAGATGCTCATATAGCTGCCTGACCTGTGGGTGCTTTTATCTTTGGAAATAAATTAGGTACCATGCTAATGCATACGTCATCTTCCACATGGAGCTAGCAAAGTCTCTTCTCATTGTGTCATAGTGAGCAGGAAAGGTCTGCATTACAGGAAATCTCTTGTGTGACACAATCAGGTCCCCAGCATGACTAATGGCTACCATGGTGGCTTTCAAAGCTTGGTGAGTTCCATCTGGCTATTTGACTGTGTTGAAATTCAGACTATCATGCTTTTGTGTTAATGTAGTCCAACTTCATTTTGCTAGGGTTTTCTCAGATTTTCATGGGACTTTGGATAAATGTGAAAAAAGGATGGAAAAAATTTTCTTTGATTTATACCAATAAAATATTGCTAGAGAAACAGGAGTCTGTTTTAGTTATGGTAGTTGCACTTGCATTGCTGATCTACTCCTCTGAATTTCCTTTTGTTCAAGAGAAAAGAAAGTGCTTGACAGTACTGCTAAGAGGACACAGACATAGCAGACTTAATCGTAGCTTTATGTCATGACTATAAAACTTGAGCTAGATTCAGTTTCTTAGAGTCATGCTCTTCAACAGGCCTACAGGAGACATCTACACACCATGGATAAATACTTTAGGAAAGAGGGGTTGAATGACTAACCCTGAAGTGATCTTGAATCTCTGCTAATGGCCATGAGATCTGGAGAAAGAAACGGCCACACTTTATTTTCAAACCAGGAACTGCAGCTGTGGGAACAAACAGCATGTAATAAACACTTGAGTCAAAGTTTGTGGGAGTTTTTGTTATTGACTTTGAAGTAAGCAAGTCTGAGGCCTTTACTATGGAAGCTGTGATTCTGTTTGTGGTTTTTTAAAGGCTAAAATATCCCACGGTCAGCTTGAGAGTAAGGATTTCATTTTTGGTCTTAAGAAGAAAGGCATGAAGGAGAATTCCATATTGTTGTTCAGTCTGGCTTTTATTTTGAAGGCCATTTAGAAAAAAAGAAAAGAAAGAAATAGTGTAACTTGTGTGAAGAGTGTTGTGTTTAGGAGGAAAAAAATAGTTCAAAAACACCACGCATGATTGATCTCAAGTCTGCTTGCCGCTCCAAAGGCAACACAGCACGGCAGTCAAATATACATTTTATGGGCTTTTGTCTGTTTTGCAATAACAGTGGAAAGCATTCTTTAATTAAAATTTAAAACCGTAACTGATTAATTTTCTGTGTAAACAATCCCTGTAAACATGGAAAGTCAGCGTTTTAAGGGCACAGTGGTATAAATTTTGCTTCCTCTCCTGGGCGCTCAAGGGAGAGATGGCAAGAAGGGAGGGGGAGCGCAGGAAGAGACCCAGGAGGGGGAAAAGTTCAAGGCCTTGGTGTTCTGTACTCAGCGTACACCAGCTGCAGGATCTCGCCTGCTGCCCATTTCTCTGTGCAGGAATGTTGGCATAGGCTCCATGCTCTTGCTGGGCTATGATTTATTCTCTCTCAGATGTTGGAGGTTGATTTTCAGAGCACCCATTCCCCCCACAATGTGACGCTGCTGCATCGAGTGGTGCAGAGGGATGCGCAGCTCTTACAAGATGGGGGAAATGCTCTTGGTGTGTTCTCTGTGGCTATTTCCACTTCTAGTGGCAACGGTGGTAAAACAAGATTAATCACAGCTCCTTCTTGCTTCTCTCACTTTTCACTGGCATTTTGTTACTATCTTCCATTGGGCATTCATGAAAAGCTTGACAAATGTTAAGGTCTAGGTCCTCAGAAGTACTTTTCAGTGGGATTTAGGTACCCACAACATAAGAGCGCGGTTTAAGTTTCTGAAGTCTTGTGAGTAAGGTCAACTTTATCTCTCTCCAGGTGAGAAAAACAGCCCAGTAGCTAGCCGGCAGCAGTGCACAGCCAAAGGCTGGGTTGTCCCATTGGCGATGCGGATAACGGGTTTATCCTTTAGAAAAAGATCTTGACACATAGCATGAGTGGAAGAGCTTCCACCAGCAAAAGAAATGTTAGATCTGGCACTCAGTATCCACTTTACTACCCTCACAAAGCAAGATAATACTTCATATAAGCTGTTTTAGCCATATCAGTGGCCTACGACTTCAATGGGACTTCTGCAGCTTAAGATATAACTCTGGAGTAGGCACTGGAGCCTACTAGTGAAATAGCAAAATTTTATTTTCACTATTTTGGTATTTTTGTGCAGAAAATAAAAAGCTATGCATGAGCACAGGTGTGGATATTTTATCGGTTTCTTTGCTCAGCTCTTCTTAAATGAGAGCACGTTCAATGCAGTGATTCAAAAGGGTTAAGTGAAAGTTCTGTGAGTGAGACAAGTTGCAGGCCCTCTGTCTTTTGCATGAGTGTCTTCCCATCTATTGCATTATAGATGCTTACAGAAATTAATAATAAGATGCTACAAATTCTCCTGCTTCTGCTACTGCTTTGCCCATGGACTTAGAGGAATTTTATCAATGATTTCAGGTTGCACTGCTCTGAACAAAACAGAAAACGAGATTCAAACCAAAAACAGCCTCGATTGGACTGGAAGACTTTGCTGGCACACATGAGTATTATTTAATGTAATGTATGAGCATTTTCCACCTAGGCCATACCAGCTCACTTGCCTTAGCTGAGCATGAAACTGATTTTTCCTCACACTTTCTTTATTCTTCATCATTTTGCAGAAACCAAAATGCAGTATTCCTCCCTGATAAGACTCTTTCCTGCCTCTCCCCAAACAAGCATCCCCAAGAGACAAATTCCTTCAGAGGTCCAACACTGTGAAACATTCATAAGGATGTCTCCCACTGCTACAGTCTTGGAGAGAATCCTGCCATCTCATACACCCCTGCAGTTATTTGGTGAAACAGATCCAACTAAAGTTAATGGTAAAACATCTGCTGGAGTTTTAGCCAGCAACTTTAATGGAGCCAGGATGTCAGCCACTGAATTTTGGCACTCTGCAGGAGACAAATATTGTGATCTGAGATTCTCAAGACAGCTGGCCTCCAACCTTCCTGTCTGCACACTAGAAATAATTCCAGAGTTTATCAGTTCTGTATCATGATCAGTTCACCCAGCCATAAAACCTGTTGGCCTCCTTACTTAACTATTTATCTGCTTCCTTACTAAAATGAGGCTGAGTTTAAAGGAAGGACACTTCATGAATTAAGCATTTTCCACCAAATAATTTGTCCTTAGAATTTCTAAATCTTCTTTTCTTTACTGAAAGGGGATCAAAGTGAAACTCAGACATATGCAGAACTTGCCTCCATTAGCAGGGAATAAAGATTACATTTGAGGCATTCTGAGGAACAGTTTAGCCAAGTGGGGACATCAACATGTGTTAGAGAGCTCAACTGACAATTTCTCTTAGTCTTGGTCACACTTCTGGCACTCAGAAATAGGGGAAGAAGAGCACATAGGCTGTCAGATGGTGGAAAATATTGGAAAATCAAAGGCAGCAATGGTGTAATCCTCAAGGTTTGGCTCCTCCAGGCTGACAGAGATTTACTGTAATCATTGCAAAGGCTGCTTGCTAAGGAGAAGAGTAAACAGGACACCCTATTCACACTTAGAATATCTTGGAAGCATTCCTGGAGAAGTGCACAGCCAGCCAAAGCCCAAACCTTGACTCGCAAAGCCATCCCCATTGCACGCAGAAGCACCAGGAGCTGTTCCCATCCCATATTCAATTCAGCGCAAGTACTCTTTTAAATGTTAGTGAAAGGGAATATCAGCCAGCCACAAAAAGGACAATTACGTTATAGTTTTGAACTAAAAGAGCCAATCTTTCTGCATTGAAATGAAACCTGAAAGGCACAAGGAAAGGGGTAAGGGGAGGAGGCACTGGGAGAAAGGGTGGGGGGGTGATGAGGGACGGGACTGAGATGAGAAAAAGACTTCAGAAGCTCCGACATTTGTTCAAGAGCCCTTATGTCTCTGAATGGTGCTATTTCTCTCATGCTACAGAGCTACAAAGTTGTTTCCACCCCCACCCCCCTTCCTCTGGCAATGCGAACAAGATCATAAACGTCAGATGCAGTCTTGTCGCTTTAATGGTCTCATGGCTATGAATAAAAATGGCGCGGTAACAGATTTGTTAATTGACTTTATGTGCAACTGGCATACATTAGGCAGCTCCGTTAACACCGCTCACAAAGCTGGATGTGTTGCTGTTCTCTCCCACCGCCATCGAATTAAACTTTTAACAGTTGAGGGACCAGAGGGTTAAGCCTAGGAGGCTGGAGTGATATTTTCACTGCCTTTGATGACACACTAAAATACAGAACGTCTCATTTTGCAGCAGAACATTGAGTCTGCGAAGCCGATGTACATGTGGTTACTATTTGCAGAATTTGGCATTTTCTATGAATAGCATAAAACAGGCAGTGGATCAGCTGTCATGTTTTGACAGGGTTGTCCTTTTTTTTCCGAATGCCATTCTCTTTTTTTTTTTCCCTTTCTTTTTCCCTTCTTTTTCTTCTCTCCTTTATGCCACAAACCCACATCTTTAATTACTTTTTTTTTTTCCACAGCAATCTATAAGCTGAGAAATATTATGTTTAAGGGGCAGTCTTGCCACGCATCCAAAGGTATAAGAAACCTTCTATCATGACAGATTGTGAACTCCAGGTTGAGGAGAGAGAGCAGAATAATATTTGTGCATACAGACCAGTATAAGGGATTTGATCAGACATCAGGTTTTTAATTTGCAGATTGCACAAATACCCATCAGGACTCATGTACACCTGAAAATCATCATGGCAAGAGGCAGCAGTTGTTTGAGATGTGCCCTTGGGATCTCTATTTGAATCCTATGATTCTTTGATCTCCTTTGAGCAAATGGAGTTAATGTGTCCCTTCCTTGAGATCAGAATGCAAGACTATTTTCGAGACACTTTTATCTGGGAGGTCTTGCACCAGGCATTTTATTATACCTGTTTCGGTGCATTATTTTCAAAACTATGAGATATTTTACCCCACAGCTCTATAGTATCTGTTGAGAGGAAAACCAAATACCACCACCAAACCTTACCATAGCAATAAATTAATATCAACGTATTTATTCAGTGCCAAAACCTCAGATTGACCCTTCTAACCTTCTCACTCCATGAAGGCATGAATGGGGAATTTTTATTTCTTTGCTTATGTATTATGGAAAAGTGGACAAGAAGCATGCATCACTCAGGAGCCCACACACCACAGCTCCTCACTCCTTGTAGGGGTGGAAGGGGTGGCCAGGTCCAGCTCTGTGAACGCACTGTGTTGACTTGGAGAGCTAGTGGCTTTTCAGCAGAGACTTCTGTGTGCACTTGCCCCACATTGCACGCACATGGTAGAGTGGGCAGGCTTTGCCAGCAGCCATGACATTTCAGATGACAGACCAGCCGGTGCTACCATGTGAGCAAGGGCTCCAGGAGAGCCAGGAAAGAGGAAAGAAGTAGATCTAAACAATAGAGTTATTGCTTAAACTCTAAGCACTCTTGCTCCCATCTGTCCACCCTCACCTCGTAGGCATCTCCTTCACCTTCACGCACCGCAGAGGTTGGCTTGGCTCTTTCTCCCTTGAACACATTCATATTTTGGGATGCCAGATTCAGACATTTCTTGCGGTTATTGGCACTCCACATCACATCCAGAGATAAAGATCCTTGCCTACTTATATCTTCCTCTTTATTCTCATTCTTTAAACATCATCAGGTTTGGCCAGATTTAATTTCCCAGCATTCAGAAGTAAACAGAAAAATTACACTTCTGTTTTAATAGCCAATTATCACTCCATCTTTTTCCATGGAAGAGGTAGCTAATATCTGATAATCAATGGATTGACCAGAATCTGCTGCTCTCAATGCTATTTCTCTGCTCTTCTGCTTCTTTTGGAAACTTCTGCTAATAGTATCCCATGGTAGCTTTGGGAAGCAAAATAATTTGAAGGGATGAATGGTGAGAGAAATGCAGAAGGAAATAGTCTAATATGATATTACTTTTCTTTACTGGTACCTTTGAAAGTAAGATAGATCCTTCCATACAAGGGCCAGAGCCACCTTTACACTCGAAAACCATTCCATGAGATGTCTGAAGCTAGGACTTTGTTAGAGGTGTTTTATTTCAACCCACCCTTTTGCTCAACAATTTTTGATGCTTCCTTGTCAAGTTTCTTTCTCTTCTAAATTTTCTAGATATCTCGTCTTGATAAAAGCATATTTCACATCAGATACAGGCTGATCATAGAAGCTTTTAAACTCTCTTGCTGACCTGGAATTAGCAGATTCATGTAACTTTCCACCAAACCCAGTACACCATAAAATAAGTGTTTTACGCTACAGCGGTATTGCTGGCAATGCATAAAATAAATGTCCTGTATGCCCAACACCATAACTTCAGTCTAAAATACTATCTACAGATTTAATAGATCAATAGATATTGCTTTTGTTGTACAGAGCCTAGCACTATAAGCTGCTTCTTAGTTGTTTTTTTAATGTATTATTGGGCTAAACATATTTAATGACAACGAACAGACAAGACATCTACATGAAGTAAACTTCCACAGCTCCATGACATCCCACAGCTTTGTAATAGCAAAACTCATTCAGCCCAGTCATCCTCTCACCTTCAGACTGGGATAAATTTATTGTTTATCATCCATTCACTCATCTTCCAAATTACTAGTTAATCTCCCTCAACATTTTATCCTGGATCTTATAATGAACAATAAGTCTAAATCATAAGCAAGTTTTAGTAATAAAAGGCAATGGATGAGTGAGATATGCAAGACAACTGTTCATTTCAGGTGAGTTATTGTAAACTGTTGGTTAGGAAAGTAAATAAAATAAATTATTTACTAGGGAATAAATCCAGTATAGAGCCAAAAGGAACATCCATGCTTTTGCCTCTGAGCATACCTTTGCCCCTGAGGGAGGTATTGTACCTCCAGAGATGAGTTTTATGAAAAAACTTCAGTCATTCACTGTTCTTGGTCAGTGTACGTATCTGAAGGCATCTCGGCTGTCACATCTACAATTGTCACCTTCCTAGAGCAGGTCCTTTCTCTCAAGATTGGTCAACCCTTGCAGATACTCTGTTTTACATAGCCACAAATTTATCAGAACTTTCAGTCCAAAATATATTTCAGTATTGATGCATAACACAGCCTACAGTGGCTCAAATGGGTAGAGTCAACCCTTTGTAACTGCATTTTACTGCAGCAGTCACACCAGTGCTCCATCAGTTCCTTGACCACTAAACACAAAACACTGGATAGGGTGGGTTTCCCTTCTTCTTTCCTTAATAGATTGAAAAAGATACACGGTTTTTGCTGTTCTATTGGAATTGAATGCTTTTGGAAGAGGAAATGGTATTGCTGAAGTTCTGATTTGGGTTAAAGTTCTAACAGTGTTGCAATATTCTCTTTTATCATTCTCTCAGATGAAAGATTTGGAAGTTATGGGTTTATTTGAAAGTGTAGTTGATTCTGAAACTTTTTTGCATTTTATATCATAGCTTTCATTGCACAATTTTCAGATCTGAAAAAGTAATATAATATTTTAATTTTCTCAGTGGTTTTCACTTGCACCAGAGTGTATTTTCCCATATAACAACAATAAAAAACCCTACCAAACCCAACCATGGAAAACATTCAACCTTTTGGGTTTAGTCAGTATCCAATAGAAATAAATTTGAAATCCTTCAACAATCTTTATTTTCCTCTTTACCACAAACCTATGTGTGCCATAAATCAAATCCTAAAAGTATCCATATTTTCAGTCTTTGATCTTAGCATACAGCTCAGAGAAATGCCAAACCAAGATAACTTTTTCTAGTACACTGAGCCTGCTTTGTTAGACGAAAATGTGTTGACTTACTTCTTCATCTGGAATTGGCTTTCTGAGCATAGCTGGATTATCTGAATTAAATCAATAAAACACTGAAGAATAACTGGGTGATGGGAACACGAGGTCCCTATGAGTCCTGTATTCCATACAAATAAGAGCTGGATTGTCATGTTCTCTTTTCTGATGGGGAAAAGCCATTTGCAAAAGTCTAGTCGTGTGGCAAGAGAGGGAGGGAGTGCTCTTCATCCTACATAGAAACTCTCCAGCCTTGAGCACAGTTTAGGTGGCTTTTGTAGTGTCCCTCTCAGGCATATTCAAGTTCTGATTTCTGCTCCCACTTGTTATTACATGCAAAGATCCCTTTCTTGTGCACAAAAATAAAGCATCATTTTTATTATTATTTATTCTATTTTCCTGCTTCACCTGTGGGTCCAGCTGGGGAAGGAGTGGAAAAAGTCATGGGGTGGGAGGAGTGGGACAAAAAAGAAGGAGAGGAAGAGAGCGTGTGTGCTGGAAGGGGGGGACGTTGTGTCCTCCAGGGAGGCAGTTCCTGTCAGGGAGATTACAATGGTTGTCATTTGAGTGATCAAAAAGGAGGAAAACACTGCGTAAAGGATGAGTTTCCACAGCTGTGAAGGGCTGCTAATAACTTCACCACACATACCCACACCGCCACCCTCCTTCCCTCATCGTTGTCACTCTCCACAGGAAGAGAACAGCAAAAGTCCCTGAAGGAATTGTCACAAATTGGCTGCCCCCGAGCCGGGTGCTGCAGGCATGGGGGTGGGCTGCCAGGCCAAGCCTCAGACAAAGGCCACCCCTCCAGCAGCAAGGACTTTTATCCCGCTCACTTTTTGCTTCTGCGCGGTAATTATTCTTTGTAACAACAGAATATTTGGGAAAGGAACAAGTATTGCTGCAGAAAAGAAAAAAAGAAAGAAAAAAAAAGTGTTTATGAATAATGGAACATTTCAAATCCATCTGGTTTCCGAGACATTTTTTAGTTTCTTGCTACAGCCAATTATATAGCATGCTTGAGTGATAACTGGTTTTATCCTCAGGCTCATTCTGCACACTAATTTCTACACTGATAGTTGCTACCAACCTCTGAGGTTAGTAGCCATATGGTAGTCCAATATGGCACTTAATACTACACTTGTTATACAGTAAGCAGTATTCCGGCAATCATAAATCCACATTGTAGTAGGCACTGTAAAAAACCTGTGAGTCCTCTTCTGAGTTTTGGCAGTGATGGCTATTTTTAATTTGATTTCAAGGACATTATAGAATCATTTGTGACTCTTTTTTTATTTAATTTTTTTTTTCCTTCTCTGTTTTATTGCTGATGAAAGTCAAATTGCTGGCACCAATCCTTCCTGTAAATGGCAGACAGTGGAGAGCGATAGTTCTTTTCCTAGCAGAGGATCTCCTGATACTGATGCTTCTGTCAAATTGATCCCATCCAGTAGGAATTGGAAAGCCTCCTCTAAATCATGCTTTATGTTGCTAAACAAATGCCAGTCACTAGAAATAGCAAAGTGGCATTTTGCGGGCTACCCATCTTGCAAAATAATAACCACTCTTAGCATTAATTCAAGGATTTTATCACAATATCCTCATCTGATGAGCCATACCGCAGGCTTGTTAAGGCAAGGTTGATCATTATTGTACCTATTAAAAACATCAGAGGCACAGGAAGATAAACAGTCAGCAGCACAAATGTGAATCCCTTCCAAACTGGGGAAGTGAATGTAGGTGTCCTGGCATTTATACCTCTACAACCATTAAGTCGAAGACTTTCACAGAGAGAAGGGGGGAAATACTCACATGCAAATGTACAGGAAATTGCATAGAAAACAAACCCATCCTTTTATCAACCTATTCTCATTTCAGCGCTGTATTTCCTATGAGGTTGAAAAACCTGCCGCATGAGAGCATATGTTCCTTCAAAACTCATTTCAGATGTAACTTTTTTTAGGTTTCACCTCTACTCCATGCTTTTTTTCCATAAATTGCTTTCGAGGGCTGTTGTTTTCCCTATTTATTTGCTCAGCAGTCATTAAGAATCATCTGATTCAAAGAGGGCTCTTTATAAAATGTGTTGAATAATACAACAGGTAGTCTGGTGTAAAAAAATCATTTTCACCATATTAAAAAAAAAAACCAAACAAGTGAAAAACCCCAAAACATAACAAAGTACAAATGAGTTGTACTATATTTACACTTCTACCTTGCTTCCTAAATCTAGCAAGATATTTTCTTTCCCATGGTGCTTCTAGCAGTTAATCAGTAAGTATAACTTATAAGGAAGTTTTATGGTGCATGGGCTATAATCTACTGTAGAGGAAAAGTTATTCTACTTGGAGCTCAGCTGGAGGATGTAGAATAAATAGACTCTAAATTTTATCTCTGACAGAGAAGTTGACTGAGGGATTTAGGGAAATTGATATGATGGTTAGGGCCAACCTGACCCAATGGCCTGAAAGAGGATGGAGAATTAGCTCTCTTTTATCCCAGATGAAGTCTGAAAACAGAGGACACTCAGGACAGCCATGAAATGGACATGATTTCTTGATATAATAACGCCATGTTATCTTAACTGCTAGCTATAACCACAGAGTCATTACAGTGCTAAGTAATGTAGCTACCAAGTTAAAAGTGTATTAACAGAAGGAAAGGAAAACTTACAGGAGAATCATGTCCTCATATGCTTTGTGTTTGATTATCTGAGCTTGAAGAACCTGTTAATAGGAGTCCTGAGGATCTTTTCACATGGTCTTTATAGTGCAATCCTGAAATGAGAAGCAGGCACCCACAGAGTTTTCATAATGATTACATTTTATTTGACTCAGGAAAAAGAAATAAAATCAATCCCATTGATACACTTGTTTTGCCTGTGTTGGTATTAGTACCACAGCCCCATTTGTAATTTTCTTACCTCTTTTCATATCATGTGTACCAGGCACTTCGCTATCAACTTACAACAACCTGAATTTGTAAACAGACTACCCTGTCCTTATCTTAACATTGAAGTGTGCATGTTGTCTAACCACAAAAGTCGGAGCAGAGATATGTATTTTGGCTGTGAAAACAGATCTTGACCTTTGAATTCAAGTCACTCATTTCCAGAGCTACATGTAGAGAAGTGGAAAAATCAGGGATGCAGCTTCTCCCCTCAGTGAAGTTACTAACCTCAAGGAAGATATTTGGCAAACTAGGTCACCTTGAGACAGAAGGTGTTGCTCTGCTTATCTGAGAGTATCCATCCCTGAACAAACTGACTTTTAATATTGCCTTTGCCTCCGCAGTAAAGGGACTTTACAGACTGTTGTCCTGGCTATTTTGCTTGCTTTTCTCTGCCTGGATGTAAGTGGGGTTTTGGAAAAGGGAGGCCAGGCTTTTTTTATTTTCCCTTTTTTTTTTTTCCCCCTCCAAACCAGGAAATTCCTGTTCTGTTTGGATGTTTACCAACAAGCTTTGCCCTTAATTAGCTTATTCCACCTACAAACTCAGTCGGTAAAAGGCAATCCAGGATAAGGGTGTGCATATAAATGGAAGGGAAATGGGGTCCTTTATACCAAAGGAAGCTAAATGTTTTAGAATATCTATTACAGTACGTTTCCAAGTATAAACAAGTTTCAGGAAAACTTAAAGTGTTAATTTTTTCTCTTAAATAACAAAGTTTGGGACTCGGCAGTATCGTGGTCGCCTCAGTTGCTACCATCTCCTTCTCTTACTAGCTGAGAGGGAGGAAAAACATACGTATTTTCACAACAGTCCTCTTTTCCTGCCTGTGAAATGTCACAGAATTATCTTTTGGGGTTTTTTCTTTACATGCAAATACCCCAGTAGTAACATCTGTGATCCATTTTTTTAATTAGTCAGCAGTCAAGTAGTCCATATCCAAATCTGAAGACAACTTGAATGAGTGGGCAGTTGGAATATTTCCCAGGAAACCAGAACCTGCAGGACTGTCTTGCTAGAAAGAGCCTCTGCTTTGGTTGACGCAAGGAATGAAGTCAAAAAAGGCACAAGGAGCCTGTGTGAATGCATTTGAAAATTAAAAGGAGAAAAAAATTAAAAAGGAAAGGCAAAAAACAAGAGATTTTGATAGAAAACAGTTTTCAGTATTCACCGGCTCTCCTCATCACTCCAGCCCAGGGCTTTGGAATAGACCCAGCGGAGGGCAGCCTCCTAGCCACATTTCTGACAGACGGGGCATGATGCTCACCTTTCCTGCCATCTAGTTTGTGTTTTGACAATTCAGAGTGGAAACTCCAGCAAATGTATGCAGAGAGCGAAGATCCCCGGCTCCCGTTCTCCTCCTGAGGAAGTTAGCCAGGCATTGCAGAAATGTGATGCGTGAATAACACAGAGTCTAAGCAGAAAATGAGTATCTTTTAAATAAGTCCACTGGAAAAGAATTAGCAGTGAAACTGAAAACAGCCATATGCCAATAAGGGGGAAAGTGACTCAAAGTGACACGCTGTAATAATATAATTGAGTTAGGATTAAATTGAAGATGGATAAAAGCAAGGACAGAGCTAAAAAGGTAGAAGAGTGCGACATGTGCTGCCTTGTTAAGTGGGAGATGGTCAACAGGAGGGGATTCTCTTGCCGTTTTCCTTTCATTTATAATTAGGCAGTGAAAGTACCAGGGACATGTCAAGCCATTTGAGGGTTTAAATAAAACAGCAGTTCCCTGAACCATCATGGCTCAGTTTCAGCATCTCCCCATCCCCCATGACTCCTTGGAAGCAGTGGGAGTCTACAGCTATATCCTCCTGTGGGAAACCCTCCCTGGCAGACAGCATCCGGACCTTCTCCGTCTCTCACCCTCAATCTTTATTGTTAAGGGAAAGTGGGAGGTGGGAAGGGTGTGAGGCACCCTCAAGAAATCCCCTGTTTATTTAAGAGTGTTTTCAGGCAGGGATATGGGGGAGGGCGCCTTTTTTCCTCCTCTGAATTCTCCTCTATTAATATATTCCATTTAAATTGCTCACGGCACCATGTACTAATTAGGACTAGAATGACAGTTTGAGGAGAACAACTGAACCCACTTGAACTCTTGGAGTTCAAAGTTCATGCACATATGGGAAAAACATCTTCCCATTTATTTCTGCAAATACTCTGCACGTATCATGGAAAATATAGGTGGTATGGACAGAGCTGATCCTAATGGCTCCTGTAGATGCTTCAGATTGCAGCCAAAGAGATTTGAAATGCTCATTTAAAGAAAACACATACTGAAATGGTTCCATTGGTGATCACACACAGAGTTGCACTGATTTAAATGAAAGTGTTAATCTGATACTAGTTTAGATCTACACAATGAATGTCCTAAGGCGTGTTAAAGCAGGCTTATTCCAGTTCCCTATAAGTCAATGAAGAAGAGTTTTCAGCTATACTAGAGCAAGAATGCTGCACAGAGCATGAAGTTATGCACCAAATAAGTGAAAACAGTGCAGACAAGGCCCTTGTGTTAATCTTAGACCAGACACCTCAACACTTACCTTCAGTCAAAAGTCAGTGTTTTTTGCTGCGTTTATGTAATAATAGCAATCCTTAGTGATTGTAAGCATATCTCTTACAGCATTTTAGCCAGGTGTGTAAATTGTACCAGGCGCACACATTGATTTAACTTCCCCAAATCAATTTTCTTATTTTGATGACTTTTATTTTGTCCATTTAAAACTACACTTCAGGCGCTGGCTTTGAGCCACTTCCATTCCCAGTTCAGAGCATCCAAATATTGACTTGTACCAGCCTAATGAAATTGATTTTGACTTCTCACCTTTTATTATTTTGGCGGGAGGTTGTGTGCAGACCAACTCTATAATGAAACTGGATGATTTACTCAATACCACACAGCAAATCAGTACCACAGCTGGAGACAAGAACAGACTTCTACAGAAAACCACCATACAAATTTGACTATAGGTCTTGAAAAGCAGCATGCTTGGATTGCCTGAAAACTCCAGTTTATGTATTGGTTTCTCTCCAGTCTGTTAAGAAGTTTATATAAGAATAACAAGGTTCAAATGTCTGTCCCTGTTTGATTCCTATTCCTGTTCCTGTTCCTGTTCCGTTCCATTCCTATCCTATCCTATCCTATCCTATCCTATCCTATCCTATCCTATCCTATCCTATCCTATCCTATCCTATCCTATCCTAATCTTATGCTATTCTTTCATTTTCTGCTATTCTTTGTAGTGACCACATCACTTTGATATCTGTATGTGATACAATAGAGTAATTTGTTGCTGTCTGTGCCATATTGTTTATTTGTTCTCTTTTACTCCAAAAGTGTCTCAGCCTGAAGAATTTAGGAAGAAATGCTGATGGTTTGGTGGGAGTGCGTTGAAGGTCTTTGGAGACACAAGCAATTCAAAGCCAATCAATGCATCTATAAATCCTTGTAAAACTCATATTCTGAGTACCTGGTTACTCTTTCATTATGCTTTGACCCAACAAATGGGGCTGGAGTATTCCTAAGACACTCTTCATTTTTCACTGTGTGCTGCACTTTGTGTTATTTCTCCATGGCATGCATAAAGGAAAAGAAATGTATCTTGTAAACATTGATCTAGTTATTATTCTGCTTGCTTGGATAGCCTTAAAAATGGACATTTATCTATAGCTTAGATGTCTTAAACATAGGCTCTATACCCAGACATAACATGAATGCGATCATACAAAGACCATCTATGATGAGTGTTTCACTCCTCTCACCATTTCCTAAATCTGACTTTTACCTCCCAAAGGAGCTTGCAATTTAGTGCAACTATTTTGGGGGCAGAGATTTCTGCAAAGTCCACCATGAAAAGCTACCTTTCTTCAGGAGTTAAGGGTTGAGGCCAACTGTTTTGTTTTCTTGAGACTGGAAGTAGTAAACTGTAAGGACTTCAGGCAACATATGTGTAATGACTGACAGCCAGAATATAGAGACATAAAGAAATGGGTGTCAGGGCTAATGCAGTTCTGCACATCTCCATCACACATTTTAGACATGGGCATTTTTCTTTTTCAGCCACTGTGTTTTAAAACAAACTGGATTGGGGCCATTGCTGCCTGTAGATTATGGCCCTCGAAGTGATAAACATGCTGTTCCATTGCTATTTGCCCCATGAGATAAACATTTCTGATGGATTTTTCTGACAAAACTGAGAAACCTAATAATCGCAACGTCAGAAAAAAAGTGAAAACTGATTCAGTTTGATCCCCAAAGGACAGGAGAGGGAAAACAGCAATAGGAGATACAGTTCTGTAAGACTGAACTTGTCAACTCTCTTTTAGACTGCTTTGAATAAGCACATCCGTTTGGTATTATAAATAAAGGCATCAGACAGTAATTTGCATGGATTAGGATTGTTAAGGTTTATCAATTGCTGGGTTTTAAAGAACTCCCAAATTCTTGATAGGGGTGTCTCTTTGTAGTGAAAGATTCATGGTAGGAGTGAAAAAAAATCTGATGAATTTCAAGCTACAGATGAGAGAAAGCAAAGCTATCCAGATCTAAACTGAGATACCATTAGTGGTTCCCATAAATCAAATCATGTTTATAGCAGGGATACAGTTGAATTACCATCTGGACTTTTTAACCTCGACATTTATTTCCGAACCCTCCTCCAATATTGAAAGTAAACTTAACCCTTCCTTTCATCTTCAGGACTTTGACCTGGTGTCAGTTCTTATTTTGAAGGAATGATCTGATTTTAGATGGGGTACAGAATGTCACACGTGGCACGAGGTTGGAAGGACTGGGAGTTTCTTGCAGAAGACAAAGTCGTAAAAGAAATAAAATACACTCAGTCTTAAATGAGATCAGCTGAATAGAGGGTCAGTGTGAATGGAGTCAGGGGGAGGATAAAGAAAGGAGGGTTTATTTTAATTCAGGTAGCGGATGTACATGGGGTCCAAGGACAATGTAGCAAAACATGTAACAGTCAAAAGGAACCTATATTCTCGCAGGATCTAGGGGATTATCAGGAGGTAGATGGGTGATGAAGAGCTGGATCCTGTTTTCGTTGGTGCTAATAACAAAACTGTCATTGCCTTTCATAGTGCATCCACCCTGTGCAAGTGAGAACATTAACCCTTTACTGGCAAAACAAATCAAGCTCATATCAAGCAGTTCTTTAAAACCTTGGGGAAAAAGCCAGCAAGATATCTGGATCCAGGGTGATTTTTTGTTGGGGTTTTTTTTTTCCTTTCAGTCTACCTCTGAACTTCCTGATTCAGTCAAGGAGCTGCCAAAGCAGTCAGTAAAAGATATTGTTGTTCCATTTCCAGCTCAGACTGAAAGAAGCATCAGGAGGAACCACAGGAGAGGCTGCCTCTGCTGCAAGCCCTTTCTGCAGACCTTGCTGCTGTGAATGGCTGGTCAGACCCTGGGGTTTGTTCACAGGCAACTAGGAGGCATTTCTGAGGGTTGCCTTTTCCCATGTCATGTCTCCAAAGTTCTTTCTTCCTCTGCTTAGTGCACATAGGCTGCATGGCACAGACGGCAGGACCTGGCCAGCTGTGCTTTGCCTCTTCAGAGTCCTCTCTCCTGAGCATGGGCTTCTTGTGCCTCCCTCTCATGTGGGGCAGAGCAGCATTTTGGTACATCATAGGGTGTTTGAAGAAGAAGTGCACTAACTTTGGTGTCTTCCAGTGGCAGGTAACAGTGGTTACATAGGTATATATACGAACAGTATGAGGCACTCTAGTGAAACCTCGCTGCACGTACACACAGCTGCATGCTAAGTATATATCTGGTGCTAAGCAAGCTGACCATTGGGCCTTTTTAACTGGCTGAGAGGGTGAGGCACAGGTAGGGCAACTCATTGCAGGATCATGCCATGGAATAATGCAAGTCCTCTGGCCATCCTACCTGGTTGTCCTATCCTTTGATATTAAACAAGATGCTTTTCTTTGAGGCTAGCTTCCCTTAAGAAAAATGTCTTCCCACCTCCTTTCCAAAGCTGTTTTGGTAAATGCCTTTTGTGTCATATGTTTCAAAGTGAAAGGAAGTTTTTTACCTAAGTCCTTGTTAGAGACAACCTCATATATCACTCCCAGGCTGGTGCCAGGATCCTTTTAGTCTATTGGCGACATTACTGCCATTTCCTATCTCTCCCTTTCCTGAATTTACCTAACCCAGAGCTCAGGCCTTTTGTTGGAATGATTTTCTGCCTTCCGGCCCTGCGTGCCGTGTGTCAGATTATGTGCAAAAGGTCACAACCCACTTCCTTTGGCTTTAGACACAGGATGAGGAAATGAAGAGGAGCGAAGTTACTGATTTCATTTTGGAGGTCAGGATGGGTCTTCTTGGGGTAGGGTTGGAGCCCGGAGATCAAATGCTGCCATTTGTTATCCGTATGTTTTCAAACAAACAAGAAACCCCAACAATTATTCATGTTGCTGAATCGGAAATACTTCTCAAAACAGCTGACAAAAAGAACAGGAGGACAATAGGTGGATGGTGAGGAGAGATTATATATACACTCATATATATAGCCCAGGCACAGACATCCAGTTTTGCTGGAAACAGTTTGAAGACATGAGGAGCAATCTGAAGATCATCTCTGAACTGCCCAAAGGGTGGGCAAGCTGCCTCGTTTGCTCAGTAATTCTCTTTTAGTGTTGCACAGTCTAATTATGTGCTAACCCACATTCAAAAACCATAACATCGAAAGGGTAAGTGTCTGAAATGGTGCCAGGGGAATGTTTTCCAGCACTGGGGAATCCCAAACTTTGCCCAGTACAGGACTGCACTGGCTTCAAGCCAGCAGCCTGAGGCTGCAGTGGAAGCACATACAGAAGAAAACATTGAGCCTGGAGAAGAGAAGGCTCCAGAGGGACCTTAAAGCAGCTTCCAGTGCTTAAAGGGGGCCTGCAAGAGGGAATTGTGGGGCAGGTGAACAAAGGTATGTAGTGATAGCACAAGGGGGAATGGCTTTAAGCTGAAAGAGGGTAGACTTACATTAGATCTTAGGAAAAAATTCTTCACTATGAGGGTGCTGAGGCGCTGGCACAGAGTGCCCAGAGAAGCTGTGGCTGCCCCATCCCTGCAGTGTTCAAGGCCAGGTTGGACAGGGCTTAAAGCAGCCTGCTCTAGTGAAAGGTGTCCCTACCCGTGGCAGGAGGCTGGAACTGGATGAGCTTTAAGGTCCCTTTCAACCAAACTATTCTGTGACCCTTACCACCTTCTTTCTCTGTCAGAGGGTGGAGGTATCCCCACATGTGCTGTTAGGACATGATCCGAGTGGCCTTCTCATGGATGGAGATGAGTATGCTTCATCCTGGGGCTGCTGAGGGCAGCCATCCCACGCCATGTATAAAGGGCCACAACACAGTATGCAATGGGAGATATGTGCATATCCAGCTGTTGATTTGGATAGCAGATCTTGGCTTCATGGGTGGGTTGGTGACAGCACATCCTCTTCCCTTACTCCCACCAGCCACCAAATTGGCAGATTCACTCTGACACTGTGCTCCTGCACAAGTCCAGCGGCAGTTCAGGGATGTGCATCCCAGCCTGCATGCTCCAAATCTGCCAGTTTCCTTCCAGATCTGTTGAACTGAACTGGAGGCGGGAGGAAAACAAACAAAGCAAACAGATGGAAGGGAAAAAACCCAAAAGCCCTTCCTCTCCTCAGGTTGTTGGTTGTACCTACAGCTCTGGCTGGTTTCTGTATGCATTCAGAGTAAGTTCTCTAAGGAGTATCCTGCAGTCATTTCTCAGCAAGTGTGAACAAACTCATTAACAGCTCCTTTACTGGAATGATAAGTTGTTTCTTAATGAAGGGAAAAATAAATACCCTCGCTAACCCAGGCTCCATCACTAGAAGTCACACATCATTCTTAAAGACTCCTTATTTTCCACCAGAGACATTTGTGTACAGCCCTTAAACAAAATGATAGAGCTTGTTTCTCCTTCTTAGAAGCTCTTTTAGATGCTCAAATTGCACAGCATTTTTTAGATGCTTTTCAGAGTTTTATCCCAGATATGAGTGGCTTAGGTTCAGTAAAATAAGAAATAATGATCTGAATCTTCACCCATTTTAGGAAGGAAGGATTATAGTATTTAAGACATGGGACTAAGGCCCAAGAGATTTGGGATCTATTCCAAGCTCTGCCATTGACCTGCTATGTAGTTTTACTTGTACGGAAGCCACTTAAGCTCACTGTGTTTCAATGTGCCCATTTGTGAAATGAAGATAATAACGCCAAGCTCACAAGGGGGCTTTAAAGGTTAATTAAATAGAGTTTTTTAGGTGATTTCCCTTCTTTGGATGAAAATTGTGTCAGAAGTATTGTTTATTAATGAATTTTGCACAAAAATAACAGTTGTGAGTTTTAGCACTGAGGAAATACATGGGGATTTCCGAGTGTGTAAAAAAAAATGCACACATGACAATTTTTTTATGATTATCTTCTTTTTCTCAAGCTGAATAGATTTAGTTTGATCTTCAAAAATATGCCAGTTTTGCATCGTTTTGTCCATTTTGGCATATAATTACGTGAAGATGTCTGTACAAGGAACTAGAAAAACTAAGTATCACCATGCTGGCTATTTTCAGACTCAGACGTTTGTTTTCTTTCTCATCCAGTCTCACATAATACAGCCAGGAAGATCTTATCCTTGCCAGTTTTCAGACTTCACTACAACCTAGACTGACACAGCAATCAAGCAGTTTGATTGCATTATTTGGCACATCTGTGTTCTGCAGGATTGGGTGGGATGTGTTCTGCCATCCTACCCCTCATCTGTGTGGACAGGGGAACCTATGTTAAGTCAGGTACCAACATTCAATCACATGCTTTGCAGGACTAAACCTGCTCCTGTCCCTCACTCAAGTCACTTGTGAGAGTTTTCTCTTTTATGTCTGTCTATGAATATGGTAAATTATTGGGTTTTTCACTGCCATTGGAGCCTTTGCATCACTCTTATGTAAAGGGATGCTTCAACAAAGTGCAAGATAACAGGAGAAGAAATATAAGATCAGCTCCTGTGAAACTTGCTTACACTGGAGCTTGAGTTTGGACTAAAGATTAAAATTATTTCCCCCTCTTGCAGAACAAGGTGACCTACCCCATAGCCAGAGAAATTCTAAATGAATAAGAGCTATTGAGTTATCTTGTCCACCTGGCCCCTCTGGCACAAGATTGAGAGGGTGACATGGATTCCTGCAGTGGGCTGTGCACAACCCATAACAAAGGCTGCACACAAATATGAATCATGTACTTAAAAGATCCAAAAGAGTTTAGTCTGGGCTCTTTACTCTTCCTTATAGTTGATGGGAATAGGGGCCTAGAACTTCAGCAGGTTGGCAAAAGAGAGATTGACTCTATCCCTGAAAACAATAGATTTAATCCTGTGAACTCCTCAGATGCTCTATTTGCTGCTAGTGCTTCTTGTGCCATTTTTGCCACTGAGACATTCCCCTAGGATGCTGCTGTTAGGAAAATAAAACATATATAAAGAATATTAACTGTGTAAATCTAACATCACTTAGTGGTTTCCTAAGTACAGCTTGCGGGATGGCTGCCTGAGTCTCAGATGCAAAAACAGTTCACTGCAGATTGGAGAGCCCTGTAAATGGAAAAGAGAACCTGGAAAGACAAAGGAAAATGAGTCTTTTCAATAGCATCAAGGGAAACAGCATCTTGATTTTTTTCTAGCTACATAAAGACTCTTTCTCACCCTCCCCATCTCTTCCAGCCACTATGTGTCTGCATACCTGGAAATATTCCCTTGGTATTAAAGACTGAGATTTGTTCAAGCTGCATAAAAACACTTGACATGAGCTTTGGGCTCTCTGGAACACCCTTAAAAAGCTAATTCACATATAAACAGACTCTGGCTGTTATCCACTGACAGCAACATGAACTGAACCAAATGTAATAAACCCCTTCAAGACTATCATGGTAAACCCCCTCTTAGTTCTCTAGAGGTCAGGGTGAGAAGAAAGTCCTCTACCAAGCCCAGAAAGCTCTTGGGTGTGAACAGTCCTGGAGCAAAGCAAGAAGGTGTTTTTGAAAGCAAGAACCTGGTTAACATCCTTCTGATTTTACTTGAAATTGTCTCATCTGCTGATGGAGCCTATAGAGATGTCATGGGCAGCACAGGGAGGAGGAAAGCACCTCACCTGGCCCCAGTTTTCTGTGAATTCATCAGTGGGAAAAGCTGCAGCATCTTTACAGCTTCCTCCTTGCTCTCCTGGACTTTCCTTTATACATTTCTCTCCTGGGAGCCAGCTACATCCTGTTTCCTCAGTCTGGAAGAGCTAGGTTTGCATTCAAGAAAAGGGCCAAACAAGCAACAAAGGTGAGAACTGGGGAGCCCCCAGCCATGGTGGAATGGACTCTTGAATAGCCAGTTGCAAGAGCTGTGCTGAACTTTCCTTCTGGGTACTGTCTGGGTATAAAAGTGCTCTTAAAATTTTTCTCATTGCTTATACATTGGTGAGAGGTCTGGAGTTTTTTAGATTATTTGCCTTGAGGCTGTTCACATTTTCTTGGGTTGTCACTGACAAATATACATATACCGTTTGAGGAAACCAGTTTCTCTCAGCATTTGTCCCCCAGAATACCTTCACTAACAATTATTGGCTGATCCCACCGAAATCTTTGCCTATTAACTGTTGCTGGATCAGGATTTCACATGCGATTCCTGTGCCTTCATCTTTTATCTCTAGTCCTTAAATAAAATGGACAATTAAGATTTTCACCGTGAATATTGCCACCCTTTCTCGGCTAGTGTGGCTTTGTTGATGCTTGAGTTGTGTCAACAACACTCAAGGACTTCAGCTGAGTGCTCAGTTGATGGTTTTGGGGGGGGGAAATGAAAACAAAAACAAACTCCCGCCAACAAATCTGATGCATTCACTTGAGTTATGGAGAGTGATGTGGATCTAAACAGTTTGCCCAGATGAGGCCAAAATTTGCCTGCCTTGAATATATGTCAGGGTATGTGGGCACATGTAGATATGTGTTACTGCGAACATCTTCTGTGCTTCTAAAGAGAAGTTTATAGTGTTGCTGACACAATTTGCTCTGAGCAGTGATCTGCAGAGTGTCAGCTGGGAGACCATTTTCTGCTGGAAAAGAAACAGAACAAAATAAATGCATTTGGTCGTTTCACTGAATTTTGGAATGTAAAGCAGGTTTCCCCAGCAAGAACGAGAAGAAGCTGTGCTCATTCTGGCAGCAAAGGCGTAAAGAAAATGGCAATCAGTCTTAGTGGGGTTTGTGTGTGGTGCTTATTAATCTGAATTTACATTTCTTCTATTGAAACTGGGGGGGCTACAAAGTGATCTGAATTAACGTGAGCTGACAGTTGCTGTGCTTACAGACCTTCAACACACTGTGTACAAGGGAAATAGTTTCCTTTCCACTCTTTGACATTCTCTGCTCAGAAGATTTTTTATTTTAACCCCAGTCCTAATTGCCCTTCAGTATCAAAATTAATTGTGTTTTCTGCTAAAAGGCCAGTGCAGTTTAAGGTGACTCCAGGGTCCCAGCAGCCGATGCATCTTCTGTAAATGGCTTGATTGCCGTCTGTGGAGAGGAGTGCTGGGAGAGATTTGCTTGACCGAGGCTATACATTACAGTCCAATTAGTGTGAAGATCACTACATGAGTCTTTAACTTTATCTAGTAACTGTCGGAATCTCTAATGCTGAGAGTGGAGCAAAGAAGAGGGATGCAGAGCCCACCTGGGCAGCCATACAGAGACCATGCAGATTCCCCGGCTTCCCTCTAACTGTCTCGCAGGCAGTAGAGGGAGCAGTTGGAGGATGGAAATACTTTGATCTGCGCTTCTCATCCTGGAGATGCTGAGACAAGTATCTATTTTATCCCCTTTACTCCTTTGCTGCTTTACTTGCATAATGGTGTTATGGTTTTGGTACTTTTTTTCCCGTCTTGAGACTGCTTATCTGAGGCCTGGATTCATTTAATGTAACCTGAGGCAGTGGGCTGAAGTGAATGGGAATCTACTAGCCCTAGGTCCTCTCTGCTAATGGAAAAGGACAAACACATCTAGAAAATGAGTGAAATTCCCAAAGTGATCTTCAGAGCTGGTTTCCCCCCTGTCCCTTTGTCCCACAGCCAGATCTTCAAACTCAGGTGTTTCACTGAAATATTCAAAAGTGAGCAAGAGTTAGACTTTTAATTGCTCTGTGCTCCTGTTTGGCTAATGGTAAAGTCAAGCAAAAATACAATTTCTCAACAGAAAGGCCAATTCTAACATTTAATGCACTTTGCAGACCATAGAGTAGATCTATAAGACAGGCAGTACAGATAATCTCCTGTGAGCTAGAAATTACTCCCTTTTTAATCTGCAAGGATGAGCATAGGCCGTGATTTACAAGTGTAATTATAACTAGGAATGGTCAACTGAAACCATCTCAGTGTAGCCTTGAAGCCTTATAGCTTCACATCAAACCCATACTGTGCAAACACTGCAAAACACTGGCACACAAACAGGCTGAAAAATAGGTCTAGAATATTCTCATCCCTACAGTTATGTTCATACAAGTTTAGCCTACAACGTACGTAGTATCAGCCTCTATACTGTTGTCAATGGTTGTTACAAAGCAACCTGATGAGACACCAGGTTCTGCCTTATCAGAGGCATTTGGAACATCTGGAATCAATTTTTGGTCAGTCTGTGGCCCAAGTCATGAGGGCTCTTGTTTGCAGTATCTAGGCCTCATGTCTTCTAAAATGTCTTCTAAACATAGCTGGAACAACTAATATTAAACAAAACTATTAAGAAATGTTGAAAAAGTTTGAAAGCTCATGATAAATAGAATGCAAAGTCCCTGACATTTTTCGCATCTCCACCCTTTATTTTTCAGCTAAGTTTAATGCTTAATGTCTTCTTTTCTGAGTCAGTCTCCAAACCAGGAAATGAAGAGGCAGCTGCAAAAGTGGAAAAAAACATGGGGAGAAAAACTTGTTATATGAAACAGTGAACTTTCTGTAACAACTCCACTTCTCATTACAATCTCATTTGACACTGGAGCAATTATGACTAAAACAACAACAACAACAAAATCTACATCAGTATTTCAGCATTTGGGAGCTTACATGTCACCATAATGTGTTAGACATCACCCCCCTTCTTTCATTCCTTTTATTTTTTTCCTACTGTGTTAAAGATATTAGTGGTATTAATGCAGTTCTGCTATCCACCAAACTAGTTCTCATTTCTGTGCACTGCAGAAGCAGTTGTTTTCTTCTTCAGCATCAAGGACACAGCCATAGACCTCAACCATTATCTTCAGCCCTGGTTTACCTGCTGGATGCACATACTTAGGATTCTGCTTGCCACCAGTTTTTCTACATGGTTCACTACAGATCTTGTATCAATGTGCAGTGCTGTGTTTGCACAACACAGAGATAAGGGAGTCTCTCTCTCTCAAAGGCATTTTAGATTAAATAAAGCTGGTAATGGGATGAGAGCTGAGTCTCTCATCCACTGTTCTTCCAAAGGTTCTTTAAAATGACAGTGAACTGAAAGCCCACTTCAGCTGGCTCAAGCAGAATAGCCATACTGAACAGTAGCTTTTTTCCTGTGACAAAGTTGTAGGTTGCTTAAGGTAGAAACAACTAAGATTAACCTTATTAGAACTTATGAAATTAAACATCTGAGAAGAAATAATATGGCATAGCATAATTATCTATTAGGATTTCCCACCACAAAATTCTATGGGATGAATTCAAGGGAAATATTTATTTGGGAGAGGGGCAACAAAAAATAATGTGATGGATATCTCATCATACCTTTCAGATATGTATAAACTGATTAAACTCTGCTTATCATGAAATCCTGAACCGGCTAGTCTTGGATACAGGACACTGAAGCTTGGGGCCTTTACCATGACCTCCTGTGTGATGAGAACACAAATAATAATTAAAGATTGCTCTAATTCAACACTTATTTGTGGCTGCAGCATTTCCAACCTCTCTGCCTTAACAGCATGGAAGGAATATAAAGGAAAATTCTGCATGTCAGAAAGTTATGAAACAAAGGCAAAGTGGAGAGGAGACAGAAATATAAAGTCAAAATGAAACCCTCCATCTTTCTGTCAAACTGAAACAATAAATAATAATGGCATCTTGCATTTATATAGCAGTTTTCATCCAGAAAGGCTGGAAAGCTCTTTGGAAACTTTACAAACTACTGTGGAGGAATAGGAATGATTTCATACACTGATCTATTGAAGGGTCCCACTTCTGTAAACAGTTACAGTCTACAGCAACATTACATCTCAGACTGGGACAGGTAGAGACTGATCTTGAGAGATATTGGATGGATCTGTAGTTAGTCAGAGTAAATCTTCAAAGTCCCATGGGAATTTGCACTGCTGACAGTTATTGTTCCTCATGATCAGGCACTTGGTAAAGAAATAAAATTACGGATAGATGAAATAGCTGCTGATCCTAGTCTGTGAAATGTGGCAATAGTAGCCAGAGCTTTACAATTAAAATCCCTAGTAATTCATCAATTCTGAGATAGCAAACATACTCATTTTAAGGAGTCAAATCCTCTGTCCAGCCATTCCTCATTGTTATCATATGGCTGACATCCTTTCTTCCTTATTTTAACCTATGTGTGTATATAGAAAAAGGTGCTTCAAGAGCTAGCTGAAAACAGCACAAACCTTCCAGATTTACTTCTCTGCCACATTCAATTGTCAGGCAAAGCACGGAAGGGAGAAAAAAAAAAGAATGAATAATTAGTAAGGTGAAGAAACTTGATTAAGCTTTTCAGTTCTATCATATGTTTCACTGACAAAATCACACCAGATACTCAAGAAGTCTGTTGGATATTAAGAGATGGCATAGATTTCCAGATCCTCAATGGAGGAAAATGCTTGCTGATTTTTGTGGTCTTTTTGTTCCAAGAAGGATCACATAATTTTGGCTCCAGAATAATATTTCTGTAACTAACTGTCAGCTCAGGAATTCCCGGTGTGTGAAAGTATTTATCAGCTGCCACAATGTACTTCTGCACTGAAGCACCACATTTAAAGCATCCATCCAGCACCTCCTAATGGTGACAGCAAAAGGTGAATGAATGAAACAGAAAAAACAGTTCCAAGAACAACAGAATTAAGAAAATGCCTTCAGATTTGTGTGTTTTCGTCTTGCTGGCCTCTGGCAGTGTGTTTTGACAGGATCACATATTACTGGCATGAGTACTGCCTGAGCTTGACCGCTTATTTTCATTACATTTCTAGAAACACGACTTCTCCCAAATTTGACTGCATGGAGGCACAAAAAATAGAAGTCTCTTTCTGTTCATTTATTTTCTTGTTTCCTGATACTTCCAGCATCATGCACCTTCCCATTCGTGAAAGTGCAGCTGGAGCAATTGCTCACGATGCCCAGCCATGACTCCTAACCACTTGAAATGGCTTTGCTTATTCCAACAGTGTCTTGGATGCAACTAGAGTTTGACATGAGCAGGTGCTTTGCTTTAGCAGCCCCTGTAATCACCCATTTAAGATCCAGGATAGTGTCTGGAAAGTTCCCCTGCTTCCTCTCTGCCCACATACTAGCCCTGAGACCATAATTTGTGGTGTCCAGCCAAACAGACACTTCTTCACACTGCCAAGACTAACAAGTGGGACCACAATGCTTTGGTTTGCAGTCTTTTTAACCCAATGCTCCCTTGACCAATGTGTTTTGGGCAGATGTGGAAAAGGAGAAGAAACATGCACTGCCTCAACTAGTGATCTGAGCAATGGTTAAGCATGATAAAGCTTTAAGTATCAGCTTCTTCTATCAACACCTGACAAACCCACAGCATAAATGGTATGCAGCCCAAGAAAACAATGTTTAGTCTGCTATTGAACCAAAGGCAGCTCTCCAGTCAACAGCTAAGAAATAGTTATCTCCTCTGTGGGGGCATGTAGCACCAAATGAAGGTGAAACAGGGACACTGTGTCTGCATTTATTTAAACTGTTTTCAGTATTAAGTATTCTGTAACAATAGGAAATCATAGAAAGAAATCTGGAGGCTACTCAATGTCAGTGTTTTTTTTAGGCTTCTAGGAATGCCTTTCTATGCCCCCTAAGGTTTTTTTAAGTCATGGTAGTCTCTTGAGAAACTGGAAATTCAAAATCAGTGCTGCAAATTCAGTCTCTGGATCAGCAATTCCCATCTACATCATGAGACACTCAAAAGAAAGCCTCACAGCTACATTTTGTTACAAACATGAGCTATTTAGCCACCCTGATCGGGATCCTACATTTTGCACATTAAATTATGGGATCTCTGGCTTCACAAAAGTATTTTACTTTCCAGATGGTAGAAACAGTGTTGGATATTGAGGAAAAAAAAAACAAACAAACCTTTTTGTGAAATCAGTGATTTCAAGGTTACATTACATTGCTTTAAATCTCACAGGTGGTGTTACTGGTCTTCCAGGTGGTTACTGGGAAAGCTCATTATGCAAAAGCCAGTTTGCTGGTGGAATATAGGTTGATCTGTTCAAAGCCACACAGGGTTGCAATAGGACAAACTTCTGTTAAAAGTAAGTGAAAGTCGGATGCTTACTTCTTCTTCACGCTTCTGAAAACCTCCTGCTGTTTTTACTTCTTGAACATGAGAAGGAGGTTGGCCAGAGCAGCTATTACGGGCTACTTCTAACAAATGCTTCATATTGCTGGTGACTGGGAGCCCCCAAGAGTTCTTGTCCCACATTTTGCCTGGCAATTAAATAGGCTGAGATATAATTTGCGCCCCATATTCTCTGTGTTGAAGGCAGTAGGTTTCTTCATTTTTAGCCTAACTCTTCTGTCACCTTCACCAGTTTTACATTATTTATGTTAACTCCATGGCCTAGGGGTGGGAGGGAGAAGGGAATTATTCCTAATTTACTGAAAGTGAGAGAAGAATCAGTCACTTCTTTCTTTAAAATTTTGTGGAGGATTGTTAATCAAAGTTAAAACAAATCTGTGTTCCAACGCAGAGGTGGGCGAGGAAATGTGTGCCTAACACATATGCACTTTGGGGCTCCTGCAGAAGGAAACAGAGTTCTGGAAACTGTTGTGAGAAAAACATTAAAGACACCAGACTCAATGCTATGCTGCAGACTGGAAATGAGGCTTCAGACAATATCCAGCTATGTTTGAACCTAGGTGAAGTCTTCCATTTTATTCTCCATCCTGGGATGCACAACATAAATTATCGCCCTTTCTTATTTGCCTTGCATTTGAAAAGAGCCTGGCTTGAAGCAGGACAATGACTTAAAGTAGGAGCCAGGCAGAGAATACATCAGGTATTCCACCTGCAGGCCTATGAAATGCAGTGTCATCATAACCCAAAGGGCGTATCATTAGTCACTGAAGGAAGGAAGTGCAAGCATGCCTGGAGAAATCAATAGAAGGTCCTTGTCTAGTAACACGAAGAGAACAGCACCGATGTTTATGTCTTTGCCCTTCACATACTTTGCTCTTCCTTCCTCTCCAGTCACCTTTTCACTTTATCCAGAATTTCATTTTCCTGATTGCTGAGTATAAAAAGAGGAGCGTAGTAACCAAGGATCAGGCTGCAACCCAGTCTTTTCTCAGGGAAAAAAAAAAAGACCCATCAAGCCCAGTGTTTCTGTATGGTGGTTATCTGATTTGGCTCCTGCTAACTAAAAACATATGCAACTGGTTATCTCCATCAACACAGTTTAATTCAGCTCTGGTCCGTATTAGTGTGTTTTTCTGCAACTGATGTCTCTTAGTGCCACGGGTGAACTGTTACTGTTAAAATCATGTTTAAATATGAAGATCAAACAAATGGTCCAAAGGTTCCTAGTATCTACAGATTCATTAAGCAATACAAAAATACTTTGCCATGTTTTAAGTAAACCTAGTAATTCTCCCCCAAAATATCATGCTCTTGATAAATGAGGAACCAGATTAATACAAGATTACAGAGTTCTGCGAGACTATGAGGTAATAATTCAAAATTGTCAAGACTCCTTTTAATTCCATAGCTCTGCACTTGACCTGTTCTTTTACTTTTGTGCCTCGATTTACCCACCCATAAAATGAACAAAACAGTAGTAACGTACATCCTACACGAGCTACAAAGCACCCCTCATTACTGTCAGGAAAATGCTCTGAAATTATGCAGCTGTATTCATAGCAAAAACCCAACGAATTAACAAAATATGTTCAGGCAATGCACATTTGTCGGCTTCCATGAGAAAACTGTGAAGTGTTATGAATAATGCGGTTCACTGGTGGCTGTTTGTTCTAACAATCCTGATTTGTATGTTATATGAAGGCAAAAAAAAAATCTTTTCAGGCTCAGTTTGACCCTTTCTCTCACTGCCCCTGGTTTCTTTCCATTCTGGCCCTTGACAGGAGTACAAAATATACATGAAGGACAAGAATAACTTTTTAGACTAAGATAACATTTGTATTATTAGAAGAGGTTAGGGTGTGCCTGGGAGGGCAGGAGGTAAATCTGCTGAACAGTCTAAAAGCTTTATTTATGGAAACGTCCTTTTTAAGAACAGGGGAAAGAAGGAATATTACTAATGATATCACAATAATTTCCAAGATCCCAAGTCAGCCAAGCTGTACATGAGCATACACGTGCATACACATTCCAGAAAGACATTTGCAAAGCTCAGAACTTGGATCAGTTTTCCAGCTAAAGCAAATCAGCCTAACTCTGAAACTCAATGGAATAACATCTCTTTACCCCAGCTGAGGACTGTGACAGTGTCTCTTTATTTCAATCAGGAAAATCAGAAGTATGGTCGCAGTACTGGGTGCAGTTGCCTCCAATGGGAAGTAGCAAGGTATCTTTCTTGACAAGTTTAAGAGCTTCTGCCACAACTGTCTCTCTAGACACATACAAAACAGCCTGCTTGCCAGTGGAAAACTCTGAAGTTAACTTTTTCAAGGTCAGTTGAACTCCCCAGTGCTTCCTGAAGGGGATCAAGAATCCTCTCAGCTGTTCTCAAGAAATTAAGGAAAACCCCCAAAAAAAACCCCCCCCCCCCCCCCCCCCACCCCCCGCACCCCCCACCAACCCCTGTCCGACTCCTCGAAAGCCTTCCCTTCTTCCCCCTCCCCCCCCC